>JAHKKF010523985.1:0-35107 GCA_019740295.1 Labeo calbasu | reverse complement strand
AACTATACTATAGGACACAGATTTAAATAGTTAAAATATTTCAACAATTTAAATTTATATAAAATGTAAAAAAAAAAAAAAAAAAAAAAAAAAAAAAATCTAATTTGTCCACCATAAAGTATATTAGCTTCTAGACTGCACCTTGAAATATTGCCTACAGAAGAAGCTCACTTGTTTTAAAACAGAACTTGAGTTTAAACAGGGCGAAGGTATTGAAAACGGATGTTCTCTCTCATGCACCAATCAGATGAAAGCCGCTCCAACAAAGATCAAGCATCTCTTGAAACCAAGATCACAGATCTCTAAAGCCTTACCTGATTTCATTGTCAATAAGAAATACAAGATGCAAATGAAAAGCCGTCTCCATCTCCAGCAGATCTGTTGAAAACATGAAAAGGGACGGAAACGACTGACAGCCCATCCACTTGTCCAGTGTCAGGCACTCAGAGGGAGCAAAAGCTTTCATCCCTGTACGGCCCCTCAACCTCTTGATTGAGAGGAAGAAAGTTCCAGAAGAGCACGGGGGTTGCTATATAGATGCACTTTAGGAAATGCACACTTGTGCCTATGTCGGGGAGCGGGGGGGCATTACAGGGAACAGAGCAGAGGAAAGCGGAGAGAGAGCGTTTCAGAGCCAAAACCATCCGTCTCTGCTTTTATAGTCTTACAAAAACATCACTAAAGAGGCGAGGGGATGGAGTTCTCAAAGAGAGCCCCTCGCTATACAGAGAAACAGACAGAAAATAAGGGCTGGAGAGGGCATTCATCTCAGCTGACCGCCTAATAAGAGTGCTCCACTACCAACAGAACATTCACAGAGAGGCCGAAGAGCAGGGTTTGCGTCATGCTTCCCCCTCAAGTGCCTTGAAGTTCAGCTCTCCATTGAGGCACCATTACAATACCCACTGAACAGGCCAATGTGAGAGACTAGTTTACAACATCGAGACGTTCTTAAAGATGTCGTTTTTTTTACAAAAAAACAGTTTATTGAATTATCAACAACTGTACATATCTTCAGTGACAACACAGTTTGCTACATACTTTGGTGTGTTTTGAGACGTGTCCATTTCTTGCAGCTCTTTTCTCTTTATTTTGGGGAGGGGAAATACTAACAGTGTGATGCTATAAACAAGCTGGACAGTAAGTAAATGCCTGGAGCGTTACAGTCCGGCAGACATTTTACTCTGTGCTTCCCGTATATGGAACACTATGCACACAAAACACAGTGTATGTCACTTGGGACTCAGGAAGAAGGGGGAGGGGGAAATAACCAATTGATCCAAATTCCAATTCTTCCACTACAAGACAAGATGTCATGTCCTGGTCATACAACAGCACAATGAAGTCACAGGTTCGAGAGTAGTCCTCTACTAATCGGTAGATATAAAAATCCAGGTCCGTGTGCACCAATGAGGTCTCGCAGGAAGGCGGAGCGGCCAGTCAGCGAGTTTGTTTGGGAACTGATCCGCCCCTCCCCGCGGAGCCTCGAATGCAGTCTCAGGTGCCTCGCATGGGGTTTAAGCCACTCAAAAAAAAAAAACAAAAAAAAATCCACAGGACATTTTACAAAAACGCCTCTGTAATGCGATTTAGCTCAAAATTGTTTTTCAGGAGGGAGGGAAAAAAGTAAATTAGATTTCCATAAAAGGTCAGCTTGGAAAATGAACTTCTCAAAGGGGGGGAAAAAAACGGAATAGAATATCCTCATAGAAAAAACGTCTTAATCTAATTTCCAAACCTCGAAGGGGAAACGAAGCATCAAGGAGAGAATGAGAGCGAGAGAGAGAAAGAGAACCATCACAAGTGTAACAGGACACCAAAATATAAATCTATAAAAGGCATTTTAATACTCCATTATGTACACTTTTCACATACCCTCCACACAGATGAAGTTTCAGAACGAAGCGCTGCTTCACGATGCATTATGGAACGTTCTCACTGCATAGTGAGGAAAAAACAGAACCAAAATCCAACAAAGAAAGACTCGAAGCAAAAAAAACAGCAAGGAAGGAAACATCGAGTGTTTTCTAGTGCCATACGAACTGGGCCGAGTGTGTGGGCTCTGTCGGGCTGCACATTTGTGTCCAAGTCCAGATCATCCCAGCGTCCACTCTTCCACGTCTGTGGTCAGTCAGTTAAAAGTCAGTGAGTGTGAGACAGACAGTCAGACAGACAGACAAGGGCTGTTCCTGTCTGTTTGACTAGGAGAGTCACTGGAGTGAGAAGTTGTGTGTCCCCCCTTCCTCCTCCAGAGGCCTGAGCTGCTCCAGTCTGTTACCTCTCAGTCTAGTAGATCACTTCATACACCGTGGCCTTCTTGTCTCCAGAGCCTGTAACAATGTACTTGTCATCGGCTGATATGTCACAGCTCAGGACTGAGGATGATTCCTTTGACTGCAGAAAGAAAAAAAAAAAAAGCCATGATAAATCTGGCGAAATAAAAAGATTTGAAACTTAACTTCAAATGTGCCACAAAGGGCCTGCATAAAATCTTCCGACATCCTCTATTACTCAAAGAAAATGCTGACAGCTGTATACATAAGCGCTCCCCTCCCCACCCACCCCAACCAAACGATGCATTAGCGTCCATGCCGAGCTCCTTCAGTCATAAACACTTGAAGGGTTATCATTATTTACTCTTAAGCTGGTAGATGCGAGCTACACGCGCAGACCCACATCCGCACTAAGTGGTCAGGACCTAGCGTTAATGACATACTCCAGCCCATTTCCGCTGATCGAGGCCCGGCCTGTCAGCCAGCGGTCACTGTGCCCTTTCTACTGACTCAGGCAGCCCACACATTTCCTGCAGACAGTCTGTATTGATCTCTGTACCTGGAATATGCTGGCGCCGTAGGGAGTCCTCCATGCATTCAACAGATTGTCCTTCCCAGTGCTCACGAACCATTTACCTTGTCAAGGGAAATCAAACGTAATTAGAGCTCCGTTCAGAGTACAGGCGAAACCCAGATATGCACAGAAAGCCAAATAAAAGACAGCCTAGTAGAAAAGGACAGTCAAGGTTCTGTCGGTTGTTGTGCTGTACAGAAGCGCGGGCGTTTAACTTCAAGAGAGTGCAAAAGCTCTAGTGTATACAATATGTATACAGTGTATACACTATATGTATACAGTGCCTTCAATGCGTGAAGCTTGAATCAGTCACTTACCACAGTAGGCAAACTTGAGAGAGAGAACGCAGCTCTCGTGAAGGTGCAGCTGGTACTTGTCAGGTTTGGTGTGGTGGAGAACCTCCACGTTGCTGCTTTCCATGCCGACAGCCAGCCACTCGCCCGTAGGACAGTAGCCCAGGGAAAAGATCTGCGTTTGGGGGAACAGACAGAAGTTGAGCACCTCCGCTTTGCACTTAAACTCACCATTTGTTTTCCAAAAGCTTGTTATAATATCTTACTGTGAACGATTCATCCATGTATATATATGTTGTAAAACTGACAGACTTTTCTACAGTGATTTATGCAGGACTTCCCAGATCATTTTGTCTATTTAAACCCCGTCCTTGCAACCTCACGTTCATCTGCCTCCATGTTTGAAGGCAACTTCCACATCTTAAAGGGGACATCGCATGCAAAATTACATGGTGTATGTATACAAATTTGCCTTAGGGTGGACACAACCACCCTACAATAACAAAAATCTATTTACACCTTTTTTTAATACCCAAAAAACCTAAACCATCTTAGTTATGTCGTTTTGAGTTTCTGAGCAGTATGATGTCAATGACTCAGCCACTTGTACACAGTCCACCATTTTCTCCATGCTCAAGCAGCTGTAGCGACAATAATGTCTCGTAAGCAACGCGGATGTTTTGTAGTTGGATGTAAAAGTGAACACATTTTCTCTCAACATGAGAGCCACTGAGGACACAGTGGATTCATTTTGTTTTTGATGGTAACGTGCCACAGAATACACAAAAAAAATGGAAGGAAGGGGTGGAGCAAGCAGTAGCTTATTACCATTTAAAGAGACATGCACCGAAACGGCTCACAGAGAATAAAGCTGTTCTTGACATGGTAAAAAGGGTGTTGTTTTTTACAACCACTGAGGAATTTTAACCAAAGTGTTTTGCAGACATGTCATGAAGACTAGGGCTGCCCTCGACAAAAGATTTTTCTTGTCGACAAGTACTCATTCATTTTAAGCATCAGTCGACTATTAGCCGCACGTTTATTAATAAACCATATAAATCATAATAATGAGCCTTTAATTTCCTACATAGTCTAATAAGTGCTCACGCAAAAAAGCTTGCCACAGCACACCGTCAGATATAATAATTATGAACAGCATGGAGACTACATTAACGTTTTAATAATTTATCGATAAACTATAGCGCTTTTTGTTTTCGGCTTAAGAGATGAAGTCGGCGACACTGACTCGTCATCTCGCAGTAGGGATGCGCCTCTATGCATGTTTCATATGGATTACATAAACTAAGAATATGTTTTCTATTTGAATTAGATCATTTGAACGTAGACATTTCATTCTCTAGGCCTATAGATACATTTTTCATGTCTGTAAACAGTATAAACAGAGTTTTGAAGTTTTGTGCTCAAGTTCACAGAGACCAAGACGGCAGAAAGCGCATCTTGTTTGCTTTATTTTACAAAGGCGCAACATTTCGTTGTTATTGTGAATGCACAAAAATAAGCGTAGAGTCTTTACAGAGTCTAAAGATATATTACTCTTATCTGTATGACCAAAAATGACGGAGTATCTTAAGAGCAAGTGACCACACCGACGCCTCCATCGGTCGTACTATTCAGCTTCCACACTCCGCACAGACACTTCAATATCGCACATTTTTCTAGGTTAACATTAGATTGAGCTGCCGTGTAAAGATGCTGCTACATACATCCTTCAGATTAAAAGCCATATTTGAGGTCGATGAATGATAGGTGAGCATTTGGATGTCGTGCTCAATGTACAATATTACCACATACGACCAGCCGTCCGTCAAAGGCTGCGTGACTTTGCCACTTTGTGTGTTTTTTTGGCTCTTCTCGTCGACTAAGACTCTAAAGAATCATACCAACTTGTGGAAAAATTGGTATCCGATGTCCCCTTTAAACTCCAATCTACAACTGACGCATCAATCCAAGTGCCTACCCAATATTTTTTTTTCAACTGATAATCTGATAACACAGATGTGCACCACAATACCAATGAAGAGATCTGTCGCTAAACCTCTGAGATTTAAAGTTATTGTTCTGTGGTCTAACCTGAGATGTGAAGTCATGCTGTTGGAGTTGCCGTCCCTCTCTCAGGTCCCAGGAGCGGACTGTGTTGTCAAGGCCACCCGTCCAGAGCTTGGTGCCATCGTGAGAGATGTCAATGCAGCTGGCACCATCTGTGTGGCCTTGGAATTGCCTGCAAATTACAAAAAATGAACGGGTTTAGAGAACAGCCTTGTTTTAAATCTTAAAAATATGTAAGAAAATGCAGGGAAAATCCTAAAAAAAAAAAGGCCCACCTGACGAGAGTCTGGTTGTGGAGGTCCCAAACGGCGATGTTTCCATCGCTGCAGCAGGAAAAGCACACCTTAGCATCGGGGCTGATGGCCAACGCGTAGCAGGCCGGTGCAGAGGAGGTGAGCTCGGCTTTGATGCGGGGTGTCTGGGAGGCGAGATCCCAAATGGTAAGAGTGCTGGCTTCCCCTCCGACGATAAGAGTGCGGCCATCAGGCAACAGCTTACAGGACCGAATGTAGTTGTCCCGGTTCTGTAGATGGGGGGAAAAAACAACTTAACTTAACTTAACTTTCAACACTATGCTAAATTTTTAGAAGTAACTAAAAAGGTACTATTAGTATGTAGAGTATTATTACTATAATCAAAACAACATTTAGCCACCTTATTTTTCCCGTTAGAGTGGAAGTGGCCATTTGTAAATTTTATGTGCGAGGCTTTCGGTCTCCTTTGCTTCCAGCTATTTTTAGCTGTACAAAACAGCTTGTTTTGCTGCTTGATATTGCAATCTGGTGTGTCTTAACATATTATTTTAATGTTTTATCTTAATTATGAACACACTGGTTTGCAGTGCAAACAGCTTTACCGTTTACTGCACTTTGTTGTTCTTCACGATATTTCCCAACCACGACTAATGAACCGGAAGTCTTGCACATTTACAGAAAACGGCTTACTTCTGTGTTAAAAAATAAGGTGGATAGTAAGTATGACTTTAAACCTCACCAGGCAATCTAGCTGAGACACTGGACTCTTGCTTCCAGGCTGACTGATGTCCCAAATCTTAACACAGCCCTTGCCACCGGTGTATACGTGGCGAGTAGGATTGCTTATAGTCACAGCACACACCACCTCTCCATGACTAAGTGTGTTGATCTGACGGGCATGGCGTGGGATCCCTGGACCAATGAGAGCGTCTGGAGGGAAGGGCACAGGTTGCATCTGTCCATCAGCGCTGACGTGAAAAGAGTAGGCTCTGAGAGAGACAGACAGACAGAGAGAGAGAGCGAGGGAGACCTCTTTAGTAATCTAGTAGTCAACAGCGCACTGATTGAAGTGGGTTAATTAAATCAATTACAGCAATATGAGTAAGTAGTCTGAAATGAGGTATTAAGAGGTGGAAAAGGTTGTGCTCTTAAGCACTCTCGCGGAACCGTTACATAAATAGTGTGGGGAAAGAGACCGGCTATGAGTTAGTCACGATCATTTAATCTTTGTTGGACACTTACGGTTTCCCTCCAGAGATTGAGGTGAGGCTGGCAGGGAGGCCGGGACCTCTCATATGAGGATGCTCGAAACCCGCCTGCAGAAACAAAACAAAACATGCCGCATTAGAAGAGAGATCTGTATTAAAATGCACATCCAAACACCACAAGCATAAATTATAACCTGTGTGTATGCCACACAATAGCTGTGTGTGAAGTAATCACTATTTTTCAATAAATAATTTCAATGAACCACATGATACACTTTTGAATCTAGCTCAGAGCATTAATTTTGACTTCAAAGGCTGAATGTACTATTTTGATCATTTTTAAAAGCTTTTTTGAAGCTTGAAAGCATTGTTTATGCATGAAAAAAAAAACACCCAGTGCAATTCTTCGAATTTTCACCTTGGCCTTTTACAGGTTTGGAACAACAATGTTAAATAAATGATGACAATTTAGATTTTAGTAGTGGGAACTATTCCTTTAACTTGACCAGATCGATGTCTACTGCAAAACCGAACATGCAACCACAGAGGAATGATTCGTGCCCTGCTCCTTCATTTAACCAAAAGGATGAAGCAATCAGACGGCAGGCAGTCAGGTAGCCTGAGAGCCCAGTCAATGTAACGCTCATTTCACACCCAGTCACACACACTACATCACCTCACGCTCTCCCTTCACTCTCAGGTTGGGGGCTTTGGGTGAGAGAGTGAGATTGAAATCAAGCAAGAAAATAAAAAGAAATGAGAGGAAGAAATTGGGAGAGAATGGTAAGGTGGGGCCTACTTTGGAGTAGAGGGTAGGAATCTTTAGGCATCTCAGGATTTGATTCAGTTTTGTTTCAGGGGGTCACAATCAGATTCCAAAAAAAAATTTCTCAATACATCTCAATTTTTCAGTTGCAGCATAGTTATGGAGTTAAGGTGGCACATTGCCAAAACAAACAGTATGCCTGCTCTGACCTGCTGATCAAGCAGAAGCAGCATACAATAACTCTAGCTCAGCTTTCGTTTTGTGCGGAAATTTCACATTAAGGCAACCATAAATGTTTTAAAGAGCATGCATATTATTAATTCAAATTCAAATGTTTCCAGAAAGATCCTGCACCTACTTTAAAGGTGCTTATTCACACACATACTCACCATAGGCGAACGTCCGTAGGCAGCGGCAGCGGCTGCACTCATCTGAGGAGAGATGTGAAGGCCGGCGTAAACTCCAGGGCTGGTCAGAGAACCATTCATCTCATGGTGGCTCATCATGGCAAAGGGAGTTGGGTAAGACAGGGGGGTGCGCAGAGCAGGGGCGGCTGCAGACACATAGACACACAGCCAATCATAAATCAGCAGTAGTCAACCGCGGGGAAAGGAGCTGAACTCGGGAGCAGGGAGATAAATCTCAATCAAAGACCTGCCTACACTGAGCTGCTTCAAAGATGAATTTTATGAAAGCTGCTTTAAGCTCTGTTAAAAAGGCGAGCCTAAAAATTTGCTAAAGCTTTGGATTATTTCCATATGCAAAGAGCTCTCTTTTGCTTACAACACTGGCTGTTTGTGCTGTACGCTTGCAGGAGGTGATGGTATGGCGCAAAATGACTCACCAAGAGCTTCCATTGGAGGCTTGCCTAGGATGGGCCGCAGCCCAGGGGTGGTGCTGGTACCCGGGGTGGGGGCGTCGTTACGAGGCGTGGGGGTGTTGGACTTGAGACCAGGCGTGGAGGATTTGTCATTCTGCAGATGGGAGAGAAGAGAGAAAGAGAGATAGAGAAAACAGAGTTAAAATCCCCCCAAACGAGGCAGCATCCAGGCAGAAGATTTAAGTGCCGGCAGAACCTAATCCAATCCAATTCTGACAAACTCACTACTCCTACGAAACTATAAACCCTGCTATTTATCCCCAAACCCATTACTGCTACAATGGAGATGAGGCTCGTTTTATCCTTCCCTCGCTTCTCCCTCTAATCTTTTTTTTTGATGCAGAGGCCCAGAATGGTTAAACGCATTGAGTTATTAGCAGGGAAGACACGACTGATCCAGCTATGGGAATGCATTATCCCTGACATTTACAGATGTATTTAAAGCCGAGGCTGGGAAACAGACATTCACTCCTGAGCCATTAGAGAGAGTGGAAGATCACAGGGCGTTCAAGCTTCCCTAGCTGCCCCCGCCCATCAAACTCTTTTCCTCAAACATATCCTATAATTCTGCTTCAATGGCACAGACCCAGATTCTATCAAATGTTATATGCAACGCCGCTGATTATTACAGTAGCAAAATCCGGATAAATGGAGCTGATACACGTAAATGCAGCATTCAGTATTAAATGTAGCCAGCTTGTGTGTGTGTGGTGTAAGAGAGAGAGAGATCCATACATGGCCGTGCTCCTTGTTTTTAGAGGAGGGGGTGCTGCCGGAGGAGGCCACAGAGGCGGGGCTGTTGGGCGTGTCCTTCTTTGCTGGGCGGGGTTTATCTATGCCATTCTCAGGAGGGGAGTGGGCAGGGCTGCCTCTGGGTGTGGCAGGGTCCTAAAGCACAAAAATACAACAGGAATGAGGTAAACATCGAAAAAAATAACAAATGCAAGTGTTCAGTTGAGTTAAAGGAGTAGTTCACTTCCAGAACAAAAATTACAGATAATGTACTCACCCTGTTGTCATCCAAGATGTTCATGTCTGTCTTTCTTCAGTCGTAAAGAAATTATGTTTTTTGAGGAAAACATTTTACGAATTCTCTCCATATAGTGGACTTCTATGGTGCCTGTGAGTTTGAACTTATAAAATGCAGTTTCAATGCAGCTTCAAAGGTCTCTAAACGATCCCAGCCGAGGAATAAGGGTCTTATCAGTCATTTTTTAACCTCAAATGCTCGTCTTGTCTAGCTCTGCGATGCGCATGTGTACTCTGTGCAGTCCCGTTCAAGACAGTTAGGTCCGAAAAACTCTAATCTCATTTTCTCCTCCAACTTCAAAATTGTCCTACATCACTGTTTTACTTTTTTTTTGTAAAGGCCGTTTGCCCTTCTTTGCACGTTCGCTTTGTAAACACTGGGTCGGTACTTCTGCAGCGATGCAGGGCGATTTTGAAGTTGGAGGAGAAAATGAGATGGGAATTTTTGGACACACTCTAACTGTATTGAACCGGATTACACAGAAAACATGCAGAGCTAGAGAAGACAGGCATTTGACAATAAAAAGTATATACATTATTTTATGTTTTAAAAAAATGATCGTTTCGCTAGATATAACCCTTATTCCTCGTTTAGAGCCCTTTGAAGCTGGATTGAAACTGCATTTTGGAAGTTCAAACTCGTGGACAACATAGAAGTCCACTATGGAGATAATTCCTGAAATGTTTTAAAATAAAATAAATAATTTCTTTACGATGGAAGAAAGACAGAAATGAACATCTTGGATGACAACGGGGTGAGTACGTTCTCAGTAAATTTTTGCTCTGGAACTACATTACGTGTGTTTCTCACCTCGTTGGAAACATCAACAACCAGATCATCGCTTTTGTCTCCGTCACTGTCCTGAAAACACAATGAGCCAACTAGTGAGTATCCCTTTTTGGGATTTTGTTACAGAGGAATCTTATATTACAAGTTCATGTCACAAAACTCACATATCGGCTCATGCTGTCTTTGTCTTCCACTTTGCGTTTCTTGGAGTCCAAGCTATAGTCGGAGGACCCGCGATGTTTTTCGCTGGTTGTGCGCAGGCTGTCTGATGGAGAAATCGAGTTGTTCTGAGGAGGACAAAGAGGAGAAATATGAAAGACTGCAAACTACAACTCAACTCATTCATCTATACATGCAGATCTATGGGTGGTTTAACTGTGTTTTGTTCCAGAAGACCTTTCTGTAGGCCCCATCAACTCTTTTCAGCACCAGATATTCATATCCAAACCTGATTCCAATTTATTTCGGGTGACAAATGAATTATTTGAGTTTAGAGTCAAAAACAATTACCATTACAATGACAGGTACTTCACAGCTGTCGGATCTGAAGGAGATCCAAGCTGGGAAGTCAACGAGAGAAAAAAGAAAAAAAAAAAAAAAAAAGGACAGAATAGCTCTTATCACTCCAAAACCGCACACTTAAAAAGCCAAAAGCGATTTATCCATTCCAGCTATCTATCGCAAAAAACCCAAAACAGGCCTAACATAATAAAGTGAGACTCGCCAAGCCGTATCTAACAACCCACAGTAGACTAAACACAGAAAAATGTGCTGGCCGCACTACAGAGTAGACACAGTTAACCAGAGCAAAGAGGGGCTTGTTTTCACTGCCCCACCACTCTCCCTTCCTTCCCCCAGCTCACTTCTTCCATCTTCTAAAAGAGACAACAAACAGCTTCAGAAAGACATGAGCAGCACGTTAGTGTCAAACAACAGCCCATTATCTGTGAGAAGTCCGACTTGGGCTGTGTGTGTAGGAGCATGTAATAGTCATTGATTCCTGTAGCATGTTTGGACATCTCCCAGTACCTCTCCCTCTGCACTTTACGGGTCTGCGGTCCCGGTAGACAGTGACTACAGTGCGGGGAAAAAGGGACTTGTATCCGCAGGAAATGGTGGGCGACTTTGTCTGTGCCCACTGTTCATACTCACAATAATGCGTTGTGAGAATATTCGTAGTATTTAGCAAGCAACAGGACTTTGAGTGCTCTCTGGGCACTTTCTCAAAACAATCTCGCTCCTAGAGCTTTACTCATCCCGTCCCAAGAGCCTTCGCTCAGTGTGAGGCAACAAGATTCACAGAGGGAAAATGCGGCCAGATCACTGGAAGCGTAAAAGGAAACTAAGCTGAGAAGATGAAGTAGCAGACTGGGCCGAACGCCCAATAGTCTCCGTCTCTCTCGCTCTCTTTGCATGATGTCTGACCTTCTAAAGAGATGCTTAGCGTGACTCATTAAGGAGAGTCACCAGCGTGCTATCAGATGACCTTAGACAACGGCAGCAGCGAATACACAACAGCGCCTGGACTGCTAACCGCCAGAGGAGCTCCCCTTCCTTCAGACATGACTGCACCCATTCAGGCCTCGCCGGGCCAGCAGAAACCCAATCTCACGGCCACAATCAGCCATCAGAGAGATTTAAGCCCCGTCGAATAAATGCCTTTTACAAGGGCACGGAGATGAGAGGGAGGAAAACAATTCCTGCGCCTGTGCTCATACATATTTATCGCGCTAGCAAAAGAGAGCGGAGAGGGGCGGTAAACAAGTAGAGATAGCGGAGGGGTGGGTAGGACGGGAGAGGGATAAAATAAATCCCACAAAGGAGGGAGGGAGTCGACGTCGTCTTTAATTGTGATGAAATTATAGAGCCGCGCTAATCTGCGCGCTGTAATACGAGTCATTTCCCATCTGCGGAGAGATGTGAGTGCTTATTTCATAAAAAGCTTGTTTCTCTATTAGTCATTTTAATGAACGCAGATTACCATTTCGTGCACGAGTTGCGTGTGCTTCAGGATGAAGGATCTTACTTGACATTTACATTAATGGAAATTTTCTTAGGCATGAAATGGGCCAAGAGGTGCTTTTCACCCAGTAAAACTAAGACGTATTTGCTCCGTTTCAAAACCTAGTGAGCCGCCTACAGAGGCAACATTAAGGCATCATTTAAGGTGCGCTCCTGACACGGAGGATGTTCAAAACACTTCGCGACTTAATTATGCTGCTTCCTAAGACACTTTATATTAAGCCAAATACTAAATAAAACCAAAATGGTTGACAAACATGTGTACAGAAAAGAATTATCATTACATTATCCATCGTTTAGCACAATTTGTTCTAAACTACTTAAAACAACCAAGTTGCTATCCATGTAGGCAGCTAACTAGGTTTTGGAACAGAACTATTAAAGAAGTTAACATCCATAACAAAAATTTACAGATAATTTACTCACCTCCTTGTCATCTAAGATGTTCATGTCTTTCTTTCTTCAGTCATGAAGAAATTATGTTTTTTTTGAGGAAAACATTTCAGGATTTCTCTCCATATGGTGGACTTCTATGCATTTTCTAACTTCCAAAATGCAGTTTAAATGCAGGATCTAAGGGCTCTAAACAATTCCAGCCAAGGAATAAGGCAAAACGATTGGTTATTTTCTAAAAAAAAAAAAAAACTCTGTGTGAACTCTGTGTATTCTGGTTCAAGACAGTTAGGGTAGGTAAAAAAACTCCCATCTCATTTTCTCCTCCAAATTCAAAATAGTCCTGCATCGCTGCAGAAGTACCAACCCAGTGTTTACAAAGTGAACATGCAAAGATCAAACACCTTTTACAAAAAAAGAAAAAGGTAAAACAGCGATGTAGGACACTTTTGAAGTTGGAGAACAAAATAAGATGGGAGTTCTCACAGAGCTAGACGAGATGAGCATTTGAGGTTAAAAAAATATATAAATTATAATTTTTTTTTTTTTTTTTTTTTTTAAAAGGCAGATTGTTTCGCTAGACCCTTCTTCCTCTGCTGGGATCATTTAGAGCTATGAAACTGCATTTTGGAAGTTCAAAATCACAGGCACTATCGAAGTCCACTATGCGGAGAGAAATCCTGAAATGTTTTCCTTAAAAAAACAATTTCTTTACAACTGAAGAAAAAAAAGACATGAACATCTTGGATGACAAGGGGGTGAGTAAATTATCTGTAAATTTTTGCTCTGGAAGTGAACTTCTCCTTTAAGAGGAAGAAGACAACTGAGACAACAAGAAACCTAATACTCACCGTGCTCTCTGTAGTCAGCAGACCCCGGTTGGTGTTGAAAGACAGGCAGAACGGCAAGACAAAACAAAGATAAACAAAAGTCAGTTACCCTGACCGACTGACAATCAGAGTTAAAAGCAGATTTCATCAGCAGGTAGAATACGTCTGTTATGTACACAATACAGCTAGCAAATGCGTCCTTTATTGCAGCCACATACAGCGTCATGTCTATGTTCAGTCGCTTTACACACTTTCGGTTCTTCTCTGAAAATAGGCTACATCCTTAAATGGCGAGCCATGAGAGTAGCGTACTCGTATAAAGCAAACTTAAGAAGGTCAATAATGTCAGCAGCCTATAAGAGCTGTAATAATAATGAACAGGGTGGTGGGGGTGTTATGAAACAAGCATTTGATTCACACAAGAGGTCTACATGGCTGAGCGACTAATGTTCCACTCTCTTGGTTTTAAATGAGAGCAGTGTGTGTGTCTGCTCCTTACCTCGGTGCTCCAGGTCATGGTGGTTTTTTTCATCCTTCACTGGCAAGTGTGGCTGACTTCCCAGGGCTCCCAGAGCCAGCAGGCCCGAGCCAGAGCCGGTGACCGGCGGGATTCCTGGTGGCTGAAGGCCAGAAGGGTGGGGAGGTAAAGCCACAGGGCCGTGGGCAGCGTGAGAGAGGTGCTGGGCCTGGAGCTGCTGCTGCTGTGGAGAGACACACAACGAGTGGGCCAGAGGGAAAAAAGTGGAGAAATCCATGCCGCAAACTAAACACAGCTTCTGGGCGGCCAATTCAGAAGCGCAGGTGGGGGTACAGGGATATTTATGTCCTATTTGAGGATCCTGCAAACAAAACCTGTCTTTATGCCGCTTGGATCTTAACCTGAAAGTATGAAGTGTTGGAGTGCTGTTAGTTTATATTTCAGGTTTCCTGCTTGAGTGTAACATAAACGCTGTGGAATGTCATACAGAAAGCATGTAAATTCACTCATTAAATAATAAAACTCTCACACTCGCCTGCGCTCTCCAAAAGAGAGTCGTCAAGCCCTATTTAAGATACAGTTTAAAGACAGCAGGCGCTGGAATGCTGTCAGCTCATTGGCTTAACACCACCTGCTCCTTAGCCCCATCAAAAAGCTGGACGGCTATATTTACTCCCCTCACATTTGGGTCTGGTTATTACACAAAGTATGAGTCACTCGAGAAAACCAAACTTTAAACACCACTCCAACAGCAGCTGGGCTCAGCTTTTGTGTGTGCGCGAGCGTGTTGAGCGGCGGCGGCGGCGGCCAAGAGCGAGGGGTCCTGTTCTGGCAAGCGTTCAAGCCTCCAATACCTCCATCAATATTTGAAAAGCTTGGAGGAAACTGATGAGAGTTAAAAACCACTCAGCATGGGAAGCGAGCAGCTTAAAGCAAGGTTAAATAATACTTAGCAGAGCCACCAGTAAAGGAAAAAAAAACAACAACAACAACAAAAAATCCCCGACTCCACAATTTATTAGCATCCACAGGAAGAATGAATTATTCAGATGGCTGTTAGAGCACGCACCGGCCAACTTTTTCACAGACCTCACCCGTCAATCAATGAGCGTTTACGGTCATTTTTCTAGAATCCCGACACGTGGAAAGGGTAGATGTTATTGGCTATGTACGGCGAGCACGGTAGTACAACCTTTCAGAATTATCAGCAGGTCATTAATGCCATGCCATAAGTAAATATCAATACTAAAGGCTTATTTATAAGTCTGGAATGCTCCAAAAGCTTGCCCTTTCCAGTGGGTAAATCATTATTAAGATGTCCATCACAGGCCCTTATTCGGGGCGAGTATAATTGCTAACAGCTTTGCGGATTATTTGCACAGCTGGCTGTATATTGAGACTCGGGGCCTTTGAGATTGGCAGGAGAGCGAATGGTATATAGAAGAGCTCCGCTTGGGATTTGAACCTGCAACCTTACCCTCCCCAACACAACAGAGCTGCCAAGCCAATTATGAGCTGTGCCTCAGAGTGTGGATCTGTGAGGAGATGTGATAAGGGGTGTGTGTGTGTATGTGTGAGGTGTGTGTGTACTGAGCGTGGGTGGTGGGCGCATGTTCTTGAAAGGGCAGGAGAAAAGGAGAGAGATAGTGAGACAAGAGTGGAAGTGAGTGATTGTAAGACAGAAACAGTGTTGGTGCTAGGGTGTTCGTGTGGATGTGTCAGGAAGTGAAATGAACCGCTCGTGGGGGAGGGGGTTGGTGTGTGTGGCTTTAGAGATGACGACTGACCACATGGGAAATTAAAGAAGCCGTTGATTCACGGGGGAGAACCCTCCCTGCTCATTCCAGCTAATGAGCCACTGATGTGTAATATGCATGGACAATAAGAGAACCCTCATTAGAGACCCGGCCATGAAGACAAGAAAATAAAGAAATAAAACGTCGCCAGTAATTTAATATTCCTGCATAAAGACCGCCTCAACTGCTGCTAATCTCTCCCTCTTACAGCAAAACAATGAACGCGGGCCCGGTGTGAACAATTAACAATGGACATATAAAAAAGATAAGTGGCTAGATCAGACAAGCGCCTGCTTCTATTCTCAGGTGTGTATGTTAAACAACCCCATCCCGAGTTTAGTGCTGTAACCATGCAACATGCAGGCCTGAGGGAGTTCAAAAACATAAAGCCCCATGATTCGCCCTCTTGGCCACAAACACACTTAATTGGGCCCACAGCACAAGCAGGGGCAGTCCTAATAGAGATCTATCAATACAGCAGACGACTTACGGTAAAACAGACTGCCCACTACGCTAGGCTCAGCAGCATAGCTAAAACAATTATATCTTGACGTTCTTTTAAACATTACAACAAAAACAGCCAAATAAATCTGTTAAAAATGTACAATTAATTATCTAGTAAAAATGTTTTCCACTGTTTTTCAATAAATAAACAGAAGAAAACTGCATGCTATTTATTTTATGTATATGCAACAATACAAGAAGTTATTTTTTACTAAAATATATGACATTTTTAAGGCCCTATGATTTCCGTGATACAGAAAACGCAGAATCCAGTCACAAAAATAGAATTTACTGCATAATGTCCATTTTGGAATGAATAAATCAAAAGTAGGTCAGTACACTTAAATCAAAATGAGATATGGACTAGTGTCTGTCAATATTAAGCAGCAAAAAGACTATTTAAACATGAATCCTGCATGTCCTGTTTGAATGAATGGCGAAGACACGCAGTTTAGTTTACTGCGTGTAAACTGAAGTGCGTGTGACGCTTGCAGTGTGTTTAGTCTCTGTTGCCTCAACATATTAATGCATGAACACATAAACAATCTCTAGAACTGCTCTGAGAGTCACTTCATGATCATTTTACCGTTTCATGTGAGAAAAACCATCATATTATTTACAAACAGAAACTTAAAGGTCTTCACAGCAACCCGTTCAAATAAAAGTTTGGTTTCACTTGAAGAAATATATTACTTAAATTAATGATAGTACTACTACTATTAATAAAATTATTATTACAACATTATTTTTAAGGAATATTTACCAGAATTTATTTACCAAAAAATTAACACAGTATTTCTGGAAAAAAAGAAAAGAAAAGAATTTATTTTTATAAAATTAATTATTATTTTATAGATTATTTTGATTATTAAAATTTAATGAAACCTACATTTGAGAAAAATGGGCCTTAAAAGGTAATGTAATTTTCTGTGTAAAATCTGTGTAAGTTTCATGATCTCAATTAATTAGACATGCTTTTTAATCAATAAAATTGTAACAATTTAAATTTAAATTAAATAAATTAAATTAACCATTAAATTTTAACCATTAAAAGAGTCCAGAAAAAATAAAAAATAAATAATAATAATAATAATAATAATAATAATAATAATAATGACACGGAATTTGAAAAAAATAAAATAAAATAAAATGGATTTCATAGGGCCCTAAAACAGCCAATTAAAAAAAGTATTTAAAATTTGCTAAAAATGTACATGTAATTATCTAGTAAAATGTCTTCCACTGTTTTTCACTAACTAAACACAAGGACTGTAGGTTGTTTATTTTTATGTATATGCAACGATACAATCGTATATTGTAGGAAAAACAGCTATTTTTTTTTACTAAAACATCTGACATTTTCAAAAATGAATCAAACTTACCAACTCTAATGCCATATATATTAAAGAGACGCTAACAGTCACAAGACAAGGAAGGATAGCAAATGAGTCTAATGACACGCTCTATGGGAAACTTAATGACGAAATAAAAAGCACATTAAAATCAACAAGATATTCACTGAGGCCTAGTTTTATACGGCAATCAAATAAATATTCAATACCACTAAAAGCTCCAAACTCAACCACAGCCTATAAACTAACCAGAACAGAGAGGAAGTTAAGCATGTGGAAAAAGAACTAAAGACAGCAGATAGAAATGCTTATCCTTTTCTAAAATAAATAAGGCTAGGGTAGATAAACACACAAACTGTTGGTGAGGGCAGAAATGCTGAGCTGCTGGAGGAGGCCATCTTAAGACCTCTGATCAAAGTCATAGCACAGCAGAAAAAAAAAGCTGCTGCCCTAGATGCATCCTATTACCGGCCCTGAGGTTCATCAATAAGAGATGCTGGCGGTTTCTGCCAGTGTGTGTGTGTGTGTGTGTGTGTGTGTGTGTGTAGCTCACACCTCACCTCTGCCTTATACTATTTATGAGGACTCTGGCACCTGCGTGAGTGCATACACGGCCTACTGTGTGAATTACAAATGTCCACCTACCCCAAGAAAGAAAAATAAAACTCTCAAACAAGCAAGTATATTTTCAGCTTTTCAACTTTTAAATGTCTCCTAAAAGAATAAGAGTCATTAAAGTTGATCTGATGTAACACAACATGATCCTTCCTGAAGATAACATGGCATTTAAGAGCGACCACATGACTGCTCCGTCCAGACCTGATTCCAGGAATTATCTCCGAGTGAGTGTCAATACTCAGGATCTAATTGAATTCCGATATCAGACGACACAAACACACCCTCAAACCTTCACCTCACCATTATCAGCTGTGGAACAATTCTTAAGAAGGTAAATCAAAGCAGGCTCAACGTCTCTAATCAGATCAGAGCTAGCTTTGCTACTGGATGCACAGAGGTCAGATTTGTTTTTCCCCTACATATTGATAGGGATCCGGGTCACTCGCCCTCTGATCAATAAGCGACTGTTGTGTGGCGTTTCTAGGAAAGGAATAGCTGTAGTAGCTCAGGGATATGTGTGCAAGATCCTATTTGTCTTTAATTCCCAGCGCAATCCAGGTCAGCAAAGAGGAATGAGCCTCTCCTGTAAAACCTGATCTAATTAAAGGTATCCAAGCTCTAAAGAGAGCTCTGAACAGCTTCTAGATGCAGACTCAGGGGACTGAGGATGCTAAGCACACTCATGCCACATATAGAGGAGACTAAATAAAACTTGGTCAACAGCGTCCAGCTGCACATTAGATAAACAATAACGTGGCTACGGGCCAAGAAGTAAACGAAAGCAATGAAACACAGCTGACACGTAATCAGAGACAGTGTTATAAATAATCGTTATCCATCACTTTAACGGATTGACTCTTATTTAACAGTTTTGTAAAGCATTGCATATTTGGTAAATGACAAAGTTTATGCTTAGCACCACCTCTGACGCTAATACACCTATAAATACATACACTTCCTCATTCAACCTGCAAATACACATGATGCATGCATATAACTTTAGAACATTAAAAAGGCATTCACTGTAGGGGCAAACCTGCACATGATTGAAATAAGCTACTAATTGCAAACTTAATCATTAAATCAGTCAAAGGAGAAGTCCACTTCCAGAACAAAAATGTAGAGATAATGTACTCATCCCCTTGTCATCAAAGATGTTCATGTCTTTCTTTCTTTAGTTATAAAGAATTTTTTTTTTTAAGGAAAACATTTCAGCATTTTTCTCCATATAATGGACTGCTATGGTGCCCCGAGTTTGAACTTCCAAAAGTTTAAATGTGGCTTCAAACGATCCCAAATGTGGTTGTAAGCGATCCCAGCCGAGGAAGAAACTAATCTCACGAAACAATCGGTTATTTTTATAAAAATAACACATTTATATACTTTTTAATCTCAAACGCTCATCTTGTCTTGCACTGCCTGAACTCTGTGCATTCTGGTTCAAGACAGTTATTGTATTTTCTCCCTTAACTTCAAAAATTATTTCAAAATCATCCTATATCGCTGCAGAAGTACCGACCTAGTTTTTGCAAAGTAAACATGCAAAGAAGATCAAACACCCTTAACAAAAAAGGTAAAACAGCGATATAAGATGATTTAGAAATCAGCGTTTGACAATAAAAAGTATATACATTGTATTATTTTTATGAAAATAACCAATTGTTGCGCTAGATGAGACCCTTCTTCCTTGCCTGGGATCGTTTAAAACCACATTCGGGATCGTTTGCTGCATTTAAACTGTATTTTGGAAGTTCAAGCTCGGGGCACCATAGCAGTCCATTATATGGAGAAAAATCCTAAAATGTTTTCCCTCAAAAAACATACCTTCTTTACGACTGAAGAAAGAAAGACATGAACATCTTGGATTACAAGGGTGTGAGTACACTATCTGTAAATTTTTGTTCTGGAAGTGGACTTCTCCTTTAATAGGGTTGTTCTGCATGTACGAGAATGCAGGTTTGCCCCATTCTTAGGTTCAAATAAAGTAATTAAAGGGGTATACACACGGTGAGAGGCAGATTGGGAAGTCCACGTACCCCGATGATAGCATTCAGTTCGGTCATTGTCACTTGCTTTGCACGTTCAACAGCTTGTGCTACCTGCTGTTGGTGCTGCAACAGGAAGAGAAAACGTGGTTAGATTTCAATGCAATGCATTACCAAATAGTTCTCAAATGATAATAATAAATAGTACAATTAACGACAAAACATATGGTTTAAGTGTCCTATATAGCTTGAAAGGACTGGAAATGAGCTTGGAAATTCACATAAAGCTCACCTCTTGTGACAGAAAAGGCATAATCTGGGCTAGAATCGCATTGAGCCTTTTGGCAATCTCGGTCTGAAAGAGAAAAAGAAAGAGGGAAAAGTTAAAAAAGGGTTAATTTACTTCTGTTAAAGTGCACCACTAAGCCTTTTTTAGCGTTTCCCAACGATTAAGCCAATTACCACGGCAATCAGAACCGCTTGACTCGGCACACTCCAAACTGCGTGATATTGACATGTGAAATATTTAAAACATTATGAGAGCCCAGGGGAGAGAGAGAGCACAGCTGCGATGAGTGTATACTCCAAACCACACGAAGAACGAGCCAGATACACTGGAGCCGTGTTAAGAGCAGCGCTGCACTTCAGCTGCCATCATCAGCCTGCAGGTACAGTCTTCTACTAGCACACGAGACTTTCTTTTGCACTCCCGGCTTCACATTTACACCTCAACCATTATCACCGCTGATATGTAATTGCACTAAAAAGAAAAACCTGCAGAAGTAGTTTTTTTTTTTTTTTTTCGCAAGTCTTCGCAACAAAATGACTGCCAACTCCTGTTGTTTAGCAGATGTTAAATAATGCAGACAGTCCCTGAGGACATGTTGGAAGCAGACGAACGTGATAAAAGACTTTAGAGCTGACCACAAAAAAGCTGTTTTTATAAATCCCAAATTTATGAATTTTCACCATCCAAAAATTGTACACACATGGTCTAAATAGCAGGCAGAGCCAAAGGATTTTCAGCATCTTTGAGCTTCAGTGCTACAGCAGAGTATAACAAAAAGCACATTATTCAATTAAAGTTAAACAATGCACAGATGATGTCTGTTGGAATACTGACACCTTAACATTTGTGTTACAAAGGAAGAGAAAATGTTCAGATCACAACAACGTGTCACTTCTGACTAATGAACAAAGGTGGATTACATCCAGACCTGTCAGGAGCCGAGGCCTATTTTGCCTTCTCCAGACCCCACCTTTTTCATTTTCTCAGCAACCCACCCCCAAGTCCCCCCTTCATCTAGCCCACCGCAGGGACCCGACCTTCATTCTCTCTCCACCCGCCTGACCGTTGCCATGGCAACTGTAGCCGAGCAGGCCCCATCTCCTATCGCGCGCCGATCATTATGCAAATGGTACCTCAGCTTGACCGTAACAGCCTGTAAAATCATATTACGTGCACACAGGCAGGTCATTAAATTGAATTTTCGGCCTGTCGATCGGATGAGTACCGCACGCGAACGGTGGATAAAAAGGCGAGCGATAGCAGAGGATGATGTGGGGTCGTTGTGAGAACACATGACAGTAAAAGGAGGGGTGGGGGCAAAGCCAGGGCTCTCCACCCGAAGGCTACACGCAGCTACAGTAGGATGTACTCCATCCCTCTTCCTTTCCATCATCAGACGCCAGCAGGAACACAGCACGGCCGACATCACAGCCTCTTCCAGTGATGAAAGGAGCTCACATCACAGGTCTGGCACTGGCTTTGACTGAGACCAAAGGAGAGGGGGAGGAAAGCCTCTGAAAAATAACTCGGCTACAGATACATCATCTATAGAATTTATGAGGCTCAGTTCAACCCAGGGCCAGAACGGAGCACAAACACATCACAGGGATTTCGGCTCTATTTTTCATTTCAATGGCAAACACGCAGCGCTGCGCCGACCAGGAAATTATTTATAACATATTGCCAAAATGCCAAGCGGTTGCAGGAGCCAGACACAATATTTTTTTACAAGATACTCTGTAACACATGAGAAAGTTTCCCATCAAAGGACTACAGACGTGTGTCGGGTCAAGCTATAGGCAAAATATGGTTGAGAAAAGTCCGGCAGACCTTATAACAAAGACATGCAGAGCTAATATTAGTGTTTATCAAAAGCATGATGCTACATCAATATTAAAATAACCCATGTAATTTAGGAAGGCACAATATATTTTTGACTGCTAAAGTAGTTTTTTTGTTTAAAGGAGATGTTCACTTCCAGAACAAAAATTTACAGATAATGTGCTCGCCCCATTGTCATCCAAGATGTTCATGCCTTTCTTTCTTCAGTCGTAAAGAAATGCTTTTTGAGGAAAACAGAAATTATCTCCATATAGTGGACTTTAATGGTGCCCGCGAGTTTGAATATCCAAAATGCAGTTTAAATGCAGCTTTAAAGGGCTCTAAACGATCCCAGCCGAGGAATAAGGGTCTTATCTAGTGAAACGATCTGTAATTTTCTAACAAAAAAAATAATAATAATAATAAAAATTAAAATACTTTTTAACCTCAAATGCTCGTCTTGTCTAGCTATGCCATGTGCATGCATACTCCATGTAATCCGGGTCAATACAGTTAGGGTCCAACTTTAAAATAGTCCTACATTGCTGCAGAAGTACCGACCCTGTATTTACAAAGTGAACATGCAAAGGAGGTCAAACGCCCTTTACAAAAAAAAGTTTTTCGACATAACTGTATTGACCCGGATTACACAGAGTAGACACACGCGTCGCAGGGCTAGACAAGATGAGCATTTGAGGTTAAAAAGTATATAAAAGTTTGCTAGATAAGACCCTTATTCCTCGGCTGCATTTTGGAAGTTAGAAAATATATAGAAGTCCACCATATGAAGACAAATCCTGAAATGTTTTCCTCAAAAAAACAATTCATTTACTACTAAAGAAAGAAAGGCATTTACATCTTAGATGACAGGGGTGAGTACATTATCTGTACATTTTTGTTCTGGAAGTGAACTTCTCCTTTAAGTACAGACTAACGACCCAATGGTTAAAAAAAGTGAAAGCATAAAAACTAAAGCATGAATAAAATATTCGAAAATCAAACTATACTGTGGCATCCCAAATCAGCTTTATACACTCTTGAAAGCTTTAGTCGAACTTGGTGTGGCAAGACTGGGTGTTGCATTTCACCAAAGCAACAGGATCAAAGCAGGGTACCAGTTTAGCTTTCAGACACCCAACTACACTCCAGAAAAAAAACTACAAGAAGAATGCATCAACAAAAATGCTGGTTGAAAAGCCAGCTCAGTGTATAATCCTTATTTGCCGAGATAAACCGCGTCAATAGCAGCCTAACATTTGACAGGATTTGCTGAGAGGCCTGGAGAGCATCGAACACATTCCTTAAGGGCTTAACGCGACGTTGACAGCTGGCCGAGTGAGGTCAAGGGTTGCCTTATCTGACACTCACTCCAAAGCTTCATGCTTTATCTTGCAAAAACAATCCCGCTGTCGGGGGAAAACATGTCCGACGGTGGTGACGTACGCAAAAAGCCGGCATACGCTGCGCGTAATGTATGAATCTATGATGAAAGCCGTGCTGTGCATTGAGCTGGACAAGCAGAGCTTTTAGCTACAACTGCGGATAAAAATAGGATGTCACTTTAAGCAGATGAAAGCCTGCCTCTTAAGTGGCGAGCTTCACGCTCTGGTACACAATTACAGGTACTCGGACCTGTCTAGCACCATTTCAAGAGCACTCCAGGGCCAGGCTGTCAATGGCATGCTGAAAGCTATTTGTCTGTTGCCATCAGCGCTGGCGGAATAGAGTGAGACGCTGATGAGCATTGAATATAGAGGAAAACAACTGGCCCTTCCAGGCATGTGTCTCCATCACAAACAATACTTGACCTAGCCGGGTTGATGGGGCCCTGTATTCTGCCAGGGTGAGGGGGTGGTAATGCTCTCTGACAGCCTCGTGCTCAGTAGTAAAGGTGTAACAAGGTCTATATATGTGCGTGCCGGAGGTGAGCGCACGATCTTAACAGGGTTGTTAACTCGCAGCTCTGTTGAGAACTGGCATTAAAATTTACCTGCATTGATCGGTGGCAGTAGAGCCGCATGGGTGGCTAGCTTGTGTTTTCTGTTGTTTGGCCGTCTCTCAAATACTCAGCCCTGTTACGACAGCCCTGCTCTATTATGCATATGTTTGGAGTGTCATTGTACAGGTTCACCTGGTTTCATGACCTAACCACCATAAACAGTGTGACGGAGCGGGCCTGTGTTTCCCAATCCTCCCTCCTCTTTAACAGAGGCTTTGTGTACTCACCTCACTGAGCCAGTCAGTTTGCTTTGGCTCACATAGAGAAGGACAATCCAGCAGTTAGCAAACACTTCCTAGGGCACCCCTTATAAATCATTTATCAGCGTCCCCGTGTCAAGCCGGGCCTGACTGGCTCAATCTGGGTCTGACAGCGAGGAGAGGGGAGGAGATTCCCTCGGAGTCTCACAACAGGTGAGGAGAACTCACAAAATAAGCCGCCTCAGCGGCTCATTGACGTGGAGCAGCTGCCATTACAGCTGCATTTCCTCCCTCGCTATGGCAGTCCGCAGGTATCAGACGCAAGCATGCATCCTGAAATCCGCATTACGCCACGACTGTTTAAAATACAAAGCGCCCAGAGACGACCGAATGGATGAGGAAACGGATTGCCTGGCGGTTGGAATTAAATCCTCAGTGCTGAGAATAATGGGGTACGGATCCTGCAATCTTCGCTAACTCAGTTGGTTAACCGCTTCCCGCCTGGCATCCGCTCGTGGGTTCAGTTTAACCCGGATCAACAGACCGGGATAAAAGGGTGGGATCTGCGTTGTTTGCTTACGAACACCATTACCTCCCTCCTCTTTAGCAGGTTAGAGGCAACGCCGGATGAATTATTCAATAGTGCATCCATGGGCTCTGTGGCGGTTCCTGATAAAAGTCAAGGCGCTAAAATGGATCAGTCGATTAACCCATTTACACAAGGCCAGCCCTCCCACCCTGCATCCTTTTACTCCTTTTCTCTCACTTCTCTGTCCCTCAGCTGCCAGTTGGGAGATAAGTGGTTAACAGGAGGCATCGCAGGGGCAAGGGGCCTGACAGACAGAGGAGTGCAGAGACTCACACTGTGGACACTGATGGATCGCCATCCACCAGCTCCTCCCTGATGCCATTAACCTTCATGAGGTGGAGAATGGGGGGCAGGCTGAGGGAGCTGGGTTGTCTCTGAGGTGGCCTAACTACATCTGGTGCACAGCACAATCTCA
Organism: Labeo calbasu; assembly: GCA_019740295.1. Lineage (NCBI taxonomy): Eukaryota > Metazoa > Chordata > Actinopteri > Cypriniformes > Cyprinidae > Labeo > Labeo calbasu. Next base: position 9,682 of record JAHKKF010523985.1, on the reverse strand, counting down.
TTATTATCTGGGGGACAGGAAATGTGAGATGCGCCACAATATTGTCAAGATATATCAGATTAGTTTTTGTAAATACGGTGAAAGTGAACCCTAAATTTGAAGGACAATTTAAAAAGTGTAAGGTGGACAAAAATTAGGATGCAAAAAAAAAAAAAAAAAAAAAAACAACTCATCTGCACAAAATTATTTGCCTAATATCACCTAATGCTAAAAAAAAAAAAAAAAATTATATAATATAATATATATAATATATGTGTGTGTATATATATATATATATATATATATATATATATATATAAACACTTTTCATCGTGTACAGTTTTTCACAAATAAGAATGAAGACTTTTTAATGCACTTTAAGGCACAATAGCAGTCAAATGACAGAAAAATATTCAGAATGTATTATTTAACTTTCATTATCATATTTCATTTCTGCAAAGGAGTGGAAAATATGTTCAAATACTCCATTTAATATCAAAGAGCATTACATAAACATAAGTTCACAGATAAATAATCTTTAAAATATGTAATTTTTGGATTTAGTAAAACACACACAGATGTAGCAGAAAACATCTGAGTCATGTTTACATTTTTTTCTGTCACTGGCCATATTTCTTACTTTGGAATCATGATTTAATGTATGAATCAGAGGAAGAAAGGAATTGTGTCTTTGTGGCAGTTTTTCTGTGCTTAATGGATCAAAGATTTTTTGATGTTACAACAGCGGTTGAACCAAAAATTCCGAAATGCACATCATATTTTGTGAGAGAGTGTGACATGCTAATTTACTTTATAAAAAAAAAAAAAAAATCACCCAGAAATTTTAAAATTAGTTTAAAAAAAAAAAAAAAAGTATTGGATTTCATTCAGCAAATATGATGCAGAGTGGTATATTTGTTGATAATAATATGAAAATAGTTGATTAGTCGGTGCTGTGCACGGATAACGGATATTTGTCAGGGATTTCACTGTAAAAAACTATTTCTGGGAGGAAAAATTGAAAAATGGCAGAGGCGGGAAAAAGTTTTTTCCCAACAACACAATTTGCCTTCAAAGAAGGTCATAATAGGTCATATAGCTTTATGTGGCCATGTTGCTAGCTTTAGGCACTTATTGGAAAAGACAGGGAATATCTGATTAAAACAAAGAGATAAACCACCAATTAACCGATTATCAAAAATACATTAGTTGCAGCCCTAGAGAAAATGAAGGGTAAAAATTGATTGGAAAGGATGAATTTACAGCGTCCTATTTTCCCCTAGCGTTAAATTATGAAGGGTGTCTTAAATGTGCTGACATAATAGGGACTCCTCAGACTCTGCTCCCTTTAGTCATTAAATCACACGGCCCCTCCTGCCAAAGTCCTGACTTTAATCTTATCAAAGCTGTCTGACCACACTCTACTCAGCACAAGCAGGAAAAGAGACTTGACTCAGTGTGTGTGCTTGTAATGTCCTGACTTCTAGCCTGATTCAAACTGCTGCTCAAAAGAACACAGTCCACAGTCTTTCTCTCATCATCTCTACGAAGTGCACTTCACTTGTTTCCTAACACACCGGTGCGACTGCATTGACTGACGTCTACACACACAGCGCACAGATCCTCTGTGACTTAGAGATTGTGTGAACAGGGATCAAAAGGCTACATACCTGTTTGTGCATTTCAATGTTCAGCCCATAGGACATCTCATAGTACTGAAAGAAAGAGAAATGAAAAATACTCAGTTTTTTTTTTTTTATGCAATCCGAGCCACATCAAACATTTTCACCTCACATCAGAGAGCAGGGAAAAGAAAGTCAGATTCTAGCGAAACATGAGGGGGAAAAGAGGAGAACAGGCTTTTGATGCGCACTTCAAAATCATGTCCCATAACAGTGTCTCATATCTGCACAGCTTCTCCTTCTTTGTATGATACCGATGAAAGTACACAGTGGAAATCCCACTTGGATTTTAGATCAGAGATCCCACATGTTTTGACCAATAAAATCTAATATACACCCGATAAATCCTAGTCATTTAAAATAATAATAATAATAATGAGGATGATTTCTTACAAAGAGCTATTTCTAGCAAAAAAAAAAATGTTGGAGCCAGAAAACGCAGGAATAAAATAGAAAAAAATAAACATTATCAAATTTCATGTTTTTTCCCAGGACTAAAAGAATCTGAAAAAAAAAATCTATTATTTAAAAAAAAAAAAACAAAAAAAAAAAACATTTTTTTCTAATAAAACCTAATATTTTTTTTTTAAAAATTGTAACAATAATAAAAAGGAGATTAAACACCCCCTGATTACAGTGCAGTCCCGCAAGTCTAGATTCTGACACTATCAAGTCAAACAGTCAGCGTGGGGATTCTACATGGTGTTTACCTAACCTCTCCTCCTCCCTTTCTGACTGACATGCTTTTTCCTGTGAATGGAATGTTTAACTAGCGTCCCTGGGTATTGGTTAAAGTCATGGCTTGCGTGTTTACACAAGATAAGAGAATACACTTCCAGAGTTTAACCTTGTTTAGTTACACCACGAAAAGCTTTGTTTTTCCTCTCCCTATCATAAATCCTCACACGAGGCTGTTTTGATCTCTTGAACGTCTACGATTGAATTTAGAGCTTTGGTGTTGTGTAAATGATTAAGCTTGTGATTAAGATTAACACTGAATTTATGTAGCCGTTTGTTTGTGCGTAAAATCTGGTTATCAAAGACAGCGTCGCAGAGACTTTGGATTCTGCAGCGATCGAGTATTTTCCCACAGACGCCTCTGGCACTCCTCCATCACCCCTCACCCAATTTACGGCCATGCATTTGTCTGAGAGCAGCGTCTCCTTGGAGAATAATCAGATCCACACACAGAGGGAGGTAGAGTGAAGGGGGAGAACAGAGGGGGAGAGAGAAGAGGGGACAATGCTGTGGTCATTGACCCCTACGGCTAAGGGTTGGTGTATGAAAGGGCCCGAGGCTAAGAGCAGTCAGTCAGGGCCCTTTAATAAAGCAGGAGGCTGAACTAAAAGCACCAGAGGGGGTTTCACAAACACATTCTAAAACACACACATACAGAGTGACACGCAACTAGGCATCTACCTTCACCCCAGCTACTAGCTAATGGCAGCTTACATATTGGCTAATCTTACCATGACATAATGGCGCTGCATCTCTGTCTTCTCATTGGCCAGCTTGTCGTACTCCACTTTAAGACTGCGAGGAAAACAAAACATCAGTTACTGAACAGACAAGCATTTTAACTGCTTAAGCTAAACAAACACATCAACGTTTTACAGGGGTATGTTACGAATTGTTAAATTTTAACATTTTAAAGTAAGAATGCACTGATATTAAAATTCAGGATGATAAAAATAAATATTTTCGTATGTGACCCTGCACCACAAAACCAGTCATAAGGGTCAGTTTTTTGAAATTGAGATTTATACATCATCTTAAAGGTAAATAAGCTTTTTGATGTATGGTTTGTGAGAAAAATAAAATAAAATACTGAGAAAAATCACCTTTAAAGCTGTCCAAATTAAGTTCTTAGAAATGCATATTACTAATCAAAAATTATTTTTTGATATATTTACAGTAGGAAACGAACAAAATATCTTCATTAAACATTTTTACTTAGTATCGTAATGATTTTTGGCATAAAAGAAAAATCATTTTGACCCATACAATGTATTTTTGGCTATTGCTACAAACATACCCGTGCTACTTAACACTGGTTTTGTGGTTCAGGGTCATATATTATCAAATACAATTATTATTTTCACACTTGAGCCAAAACAATAGTTTTCATACCACGGTTGATATTAAAAGTATAAATATAAAAAATGTAATTAGTTCCAATTTTGTAATGCTAAAGTGAATTCAGGCAAAAGAAAAACTGAATGAAATGAAAAACTAAATTTTAAGTCCTGTTGTAACAGGAAAACAAAAATTGTAGTTTTAAAGGTTAAATATCCACTGTAATCAAGCACTTTAAAATTAACATTTTTACATACAATTAAATATCCATGACACCACCGATATAGTGCCGATACATCGTGCATCTCTAACTCTAAAACTATTTTTTTTTTTTTTTTTTTAGCACACACATTTTTTTAAACATGAATTAGATTTAGCTCTCCTCCCTTTTGCCTGTGAAACACAATTAGGCGAAGCGGTAATTGTACAAGCTACTTTACGGGCATATAACTCTAAATTATTACCTGTGATACTGGGCTTGCAGGAACTGAAATTCGTCTTTGATCCTGTCACAGGACTCCGCCACTGTGAATTTGAAGCCTGGCTGACCAGGCTGGTGGGGCGCCTGAAAGACAGCCATCACATCAATCAAACTCAATTACATCCTCAGAGAACCAAATTTGTTTTCCACCGACTGCAGAGCGAGGCTCTAATGCATTCTGGGCCCTGGGAGAGCAGCTCTAATATTTCAGCCTGAATGAGGGCTGGGGTGACATCCACGCTACAGTGACATCTGGGAGATAGCTGGAGCACCAGTAGCATTCTGACAAAAGAGGCGGGGGAATCTTTACAGTTCTGGGTCTGCCGTTTTAGTGCCTCACATAAACACCGGCGGGAGAAATGGGGTCGCCTCGCATGGATGGGTCTGAGCGTGCCAAACTGCGCCTGTAAAAATGCTGTTGTTTTCAGCCAACCAGGTGCTCGTGAAAAATAAAACACGAAAACGTACTAGAGAACAAAAGACGATTTCTTTACCATTCAACGTGCTTTATTGACAAGAGGCGTTAGGGGTTTTTACCCCACTTGACTGTGCTTCTTGCACTTCAAAGCGTTATCACAGGCACCAGGGCTTAGCAAATCAAATGAAGGTGCACATCATGCACATCAGGATGTCGTTCGTCATGGACGGGCGGCTCTGCCCTTGCTCTCCAGCTAAACTGATGCAGATGTAGCAATTATGTTCCATATCAGTTCAAGATGCACTTACCGGATGCCGGCCCTGTGGATACATCTTGAAATGTATCCTTTATTTATTGGAGGTCTATTTGGTGGGGGGTGTCCACTGGCACGCCACTGTACTGTAAAAATCAGCCGGACACGAAGCCCACTGGACGCTGGGGGCAAAAATCCTCTCAGATCTCTGCCGCTGGAACCCAAACAATGAAAAATAAACAAACAGACGAGGAGGAGACCGTTACATTCAAACAGAGGGTTAAAATGACGGTTGGAAATTTAAACTTGCGGTTGGGGAGAACTCTATAAGAGCGTTAATAACGTATTTTCACCTGCACTTTTTTAAAAACAACTCAGTTCATTGTGTTTGGGGGAGAAAAAAAACTACGCGCGGAGCGATCGAGCGAAACGACAGCTTGTCTACTATAAAAGCAAAACAAGACAAATTAATAAAGAAAATTGTGTTTTTCTTTGTTTTGCAACTGATACTGTGACAGGAGCTCATCTAGCACTTCACATTACTTGAAGGAAACCGAATAAGAAGCCCGTAAATGAGTCGACAAAGTGATAAGTGAGGAGCTCAGTCAGTGTGTGAGTGTGAGAAGCGTTTCAAGTCTTGCTTGGTTGGATAACAAGCTATTGTCGTTAGCTAACCTGCTAGTCCACTGTACCTGTCTTTGTGCGTCCGAGCTGCCGAATCGCTTCCACGCTTCCAGTAACTTCTGAAATGTTAATCACCGCTTCAATATCTGAGAGAAAGATATGGTTCCTGGTGGACGCGAACGGTGGCGAACATCTCTAGTCCGCTCGCTTTACTCGGTGAGAAATCAGCTTCTCCGAAGCAAAGAAATAAAGAGACGCCAAACTCCACGGCGCGGAAAAAAATGTTCGTGTAATCCCCAGAAAACACTGGCAAAAATATACTTCCGAATTTGACGAGGTTTGGAACGTTTAAAAGTGTAACGTTGTACTTCTTCGCTGCTCGAGCATTTCCCCTTCGTCCAGCAATGCAACCCTGTGCCACACACAGACAGTCTACTGACACGAGGGCTGAGCCACTGCGAGAGCACCTCCTGCTAGCCAATCAGATGAGAGAACCCAGAGTTTTGCCCTGCCGGCCAATCGCACGGTCTTGTCCCCACGTGGGGACTGCATCCTGATGCATGACATCATACTCGCCATTTTAGATCAGAACAGGTAGCTCGTAATGCAGCCGTTGAACATTTCTAGGTATTTTTGAACAAAGTGGTCCGATGTCACAGTGAATGTCTTTGTTTGGAGATATAATACAGTCACAGTATAGACGCGGGCGTCGTTCCAAGCGGAAAAACAGTACAAAAATCACGATATTTATTATTTATGTCGGTTAAAACGCTAATGTTTACATAGAGTAAGTCAGCTTTCTGCCTTGCAGTTTTAAGAGGACAACAATATATACACACACGTGTTATATTAAAGTTCTTGAGGTGTTGTTTTAGTATTTTGTGTACATCTGACTCACGATTTAAAACAACAACAATTTAAAGTTGGCGTATACAACATGTCATAATTTGCCTAGATCTATTTTGGAATAGTTGTAAAATTGTATTTTCCTATTTAAATAATGCGGGTTAAATCGGTGTTTACAAAAGGACGTTGTTTTTCCGATTTCTCAAGCTTAGTGTCCCGTTCATAACGTAATTTTGCACCCCATCCTGTACATTTATACGAATATGACCTATCATCAAGATGGACAGATAGCTAGCGTTGGGAATACGATGATTGTTCAGGTTTGATCTCCGTGAACAACGGCCATGTCTGAACTCAGAAGAAGCGCCCAATCCTGTGCAGTTTCTTCTGCTGCACCCACGTGGGATCCCTTTGCGGCTTTACAGCTTCTCAGCCAATCGCAGGGCGGCGTTCATATTCTCTCGACTGCAATTGGACAGTAAAGGTTAAGGCTGTCATTCAAGAAGGTTTGTTGTCAATCAATACCACGCGGGGTCAAGCGCTGACAAATGCCTGTGCTTCTCGCTCTTCTGCCCGTGAATAGTGCCTGGAATGGCTGCTTAATTAGCTTCGAATGGCTTTTCTTTCCAGTTCAAACAATCTGTTACTACCACGTGGTAATGAGAGCCTTACATAAAACAAAGGAGCAAAGGAGCATGCAAACACTTAATAACATTAAAAAAAATCCCTTCACTCATAATCACATGTTACCCACATACCAATAAAGTCATATTAATGTCATCTACGTTTCCGTAAACTAAGAGATCTTAATGGCTATTAAGCGTGCATCTAATTCTGATGTTTAAATTGCAAACGTACTTTTAAAAGCAACTTCCGGACAATATAGCATCATTATAACAGTATACATTATTTTTTTCCTGTAAAAATAATCAAGAAAAAGTAAAGTATGGTAATACTATTATTATTACACACACATATATATATATTATAAATCTTTTTGTAAACCTGTTTACATCTTCCTAAATATACATATTTATGTGTTTTTGAATACACATACCGACATGGATAATCTACAACATGTAAACACCAGGGTGGTCTTTTTATGATTTTTAGAAGGAAAAAAAAAATTGCAATGCACCATGAATTTCCTTAATGTTTATTCCAGGTCTGGGACTACTTACAGCTCAGTGATGTGAAGTCTTTAGTATTTATGGACTGTGGTTTTGGTTTTGAATTGGGGGTGTCATGCATAGAGACACACGTCATGTTCTGTGGTTGGCCTGTGACTGATACTCTCGATTCTGTCCATCCTTTTGATAAAAAAAAAAAAAAAAAAAAAAATCAGGAGGTGCTTATCAGGGCTGTTCTTTTGGCTGAAAGAGAAACAGAATGTATGTGTGTGTGTGGGTGTCAGAACTGGCAGACTAATCTCTCCCAGGCAACCCCCCATCCCGCTCAATAGAAAGTGCTTGGATTTAGAGCAACAAAAGACTAGGCCTAACCCCAGGGAGAAGGCCAGGGCCCCTCCACCCACGCAGACCTCCTCACTGTTTATTTACACGGAAACCCCAGCCACTGTGAAGCTCCCACCCCCCAGAATTTACACATGCCACTATTTGCAGAGGTGCTTTTAATTCTTCGCAGAACAAGGATCGCCCGCCCCACTCTCAAACTGATCTGCTGCCCGGTTCCCACACGTACGCACACAACCTAAACAAGCTGGCCGCGCTCAAACGTTTGAGTAACAATGTGTGCACAGATTCCAGTTATTCAGGTCGTCTTGTGTGTTTTGATGTTTCTCCCTCTCGCCATTATAGATGGCTCTTTCTTGTTCTGGCTCAGCCGTTGTTAAACATACAGTATAATGCCAGTTCATAAGGAGGCTATACATCTTGTGAGCCCCATTAATGTTTGTACGCTGAAAACGAGGCACAGATAAATTGTTGAAACTACACCAGCATCCATCACCATCCGATTGGTGCCTTATGCAGATTGCTCAGTATGTGGTCATTAATGTGACGCACATAAAAAGCAGGGGTGAAATGTAAACTCTCAGCCCATAAATGAGTAATGCGGCACACTCTCCGCCATATTCAATCGGGAAGGTTCCCGCTCGTGGAGCATAAAATGGGGGGCTTATTTCTGTGATGAGTGAGTATTGTGCCGCGGCGCTGTCTCCGGGGCACTGACATGCTTGTGCTTTGGTACCTAAAAGCCAGAAGAACAGAGAGTGCAATCACACACACACAAGCATTCCAAGCCCACAATGGGCCCAGTGTGTGGTGAAGGGAATTGAATGGCCCACAGTGTATCAGGGTGACTCGTCAGGCTGTAATCAATGCAAACAGGATGAAAGGCCTTATCAAAAGGGACAAATGCAGACATGAACAGTGTCGCCAAACAAAAAGGGATGGAGCCGTTGGCAGAGGCTCCGGTCCAGGCTGAATGCAGCCAGCAGCAGGGAAACAGAGCCAATTACTACTCTGAAATTCTAATTCTCTGACATCAACAGCCACTCATTGATATCTTAAAGCCTCAAGTACAGGCATTAGCACTACGCAGGCAAGCGAACGGAAATGCTTTGTCTCTGCGTCGCACTGTACACAAATTGAGAATGACACAATCTTACAGTACGGTCACATTTTGTGTGGGAAGCCCATTATAATGTAGAGTTGTATGAAGCACTGCTCACACAAGTCACTTCCAAATCATGCAGGATTTCATTCTCATGCGAAACTCCCCATCACACCTTTACATTTACACTACCAGTCAAAAGTTTACGAACAGTAAGAAGTCTCTTCTGCTCACCAAGCCTGCATTTATTTGATCCAAAGTACAGCAAAATAGTACATTTTATATATATATATACTGTTCAAAATAATTGTTTTCTATTTAAATATATATATTAAAATGTAATTTTTTTTTTTAATTTTTAGCATCATTACTCCAGTCACATGATCCTTCAGAAATCATTCTAATATTCCGATTTGCTGCTCAAATAACATTTATTATTATGCTGAAAACAGCTGAGTAGAATTTTTCAGGTTTCAGTTCATAAGAACAGCATTTATTTGAAATAGACATCTTTTGTAATATTATAAATATTTTTATCATCACTTTTGATCAATTTAAAGCATCCTTGCTAAATAAAAGTATTCATTTCTATCATTTCTACAAGCTTTTGAACGGTATAGTGCATAATGTTACAAAAGCTTTTTTTTTTAGATAAATACTGATGTTTGGATCTTTCTATTCATCAAATCTTGAACAAAATGTACTCAACTATTTTAAATATTGTTGATAATAATAATAATAATAATAAT
>JAHKKF010523984.1:7224-39223 GCA_019740295.1 Labeo calbasu | reverse complement strand
TGATGAAAACTGACAATAAATACATTTATAATGTTGCAAAACATTTCCATTTCAAATAAATATTGTTATTTTGAAAATTTCTATTCATCACAGAATTATTATTAATAATTAATTTTCCCAAAAATATTAAGCAGCACAACTGCAACATTGATAGTAATGTTTCTTGAGCATCAGATCAGCATATTAGAATGATTTTTGAAGGATCATATTAAGACTGAAGACTATGGAAGCCCGTTTCCGACACTGAATAAAAAATGAAAAAGGTAATTGCGACTTTTTATCTTACAATTCTTACTTTTTTTCTCAAAATTGTGTGATATAAACTCACAATTGTGATTTATAAAGTTAGAATTATGAGACTTAAACTCGCAATTCTGAGAAATAAAGTCACAATTCTACAAAAAAATTAAGTCAGAATTGCGTGATACAAACTCATAATTCAGACTTTTTTCCTCAGAATTGTGAGATATACACTCGCAATTGCAAGTTATGAATTCAGAAATTGTGAGATATAAACTCGCAATTCTGACTTTTTTCTCAGAATTGTGATATAAACACAATTGCGGGTTATAAAGTCAGAATTGTTAGACTAAACCTCAAATTTGGAGAAATAAAGTTGAAATTCTGAGAAATAAAGTCAAAATTGCGTGATATAAATTCGAAATTCTGACTTTATAACACTCAATAACACATATAAATTTTTCCCCTCAGATTTGGAATTATTAGGAATTGCAAGTTTAATAACAATTCTGAGAAAAAAAAGTCAGAATTCCGAGACAAAAACTTGCATTTGCAAGAAAAAAAGTTTTAAAAATTCTCACAATTTCTACTTTATAACTCAACAATTGGGAGTTTATATCTCACACATCTTCATTTCTCAGAATTGCAAGTTTATATCTTTCAATTCTGACTTTAAAACTCGCAATTGCGAGTTTATACCTCACAGTTCTGAGAAAAAAGTCAGAATTGCGAGTTTGTATCACGCAATTCTGAGAAAAAAAAATCTGAATTGTGAGAAAAAAGTCAGAATTCCGAGACAAAAACTTGCATTTGCAAGAAAAAAAGTTTTAAAAATTCTCGCAATTCTGACTTCATAACTCACAATTGGGAGTTTATATCTCACATATCTTCATTTCTCAGAATTGCAAGCTTATATCTTTCAATTCTGACTTTAAAACTCGCAATTGCGAGTTTATACCTCACAGTTCTGAGAAAAAAGTCTGAATTGCGAGTTTGTATCACGCAATTCTGTGAAAAAAAAAAGGTCATAATTGTGAGATAAAAAGTTGCAATAACATTTTTTACGTTTTTTATTCAGTGGCGGAAATGGCTTCCATAGAAAACTGGAGCAATGGCTGCTAAAAATCAGCTTTGCATCACAGAAATAAATTACATATCAAAAAACAAAAGTTATTTTAACTTTATTAATAATATTTACAAATAATATTTCATAATACTACAGTTTTTACTATTTTTTCCCCATCAAACTAATGATAACCAACCTTAATCTGCAGGTTTATACACAGGGTCTAAAAACGTTGACTTGTTGCAGTTCTGATGAAGTTAGCAAAGTAACACTAATTTATTCACCAGCACTTGATGAGTGTTCATTATTGACTCTGCATATACAGCACTCAACATATTAGCATAAAACACACTGCATTACAGTTGCACCTCAAACTAACAAACATTTTTTTTCTCAGTGCTCACGGGTTGTGTAAGCGCATGTGAGGTTTTGAGAATGCTAAAAGGGATGAATGAATCAATTACCCTCAGGCTTGTCAGAATCCCAACTTGTATACAAGAATGCAAGAGTGTTAAATAGACAGAGAAACGTGTTAGATAATAGACGCAGAGAGAGACGGAGAGAAAAGGAAGAGTCTCTTTTCAGCAGCTGATGTTTAAGCGCTGAGCTGTAGTTCCACTGAGGGATTGTAATTACAAATATTTGGCCTTTACTGGAGACCAGGTGCTTAGAAGCATGAAAGAGCCATCCTTCGCTCTCTCTCTCACACACACACTCACACGGGTCTCATTTCTCCTGTGCCTTGACCCACTTTAAAGTTGCTGCTGAAAAATGCACAGTGCGCTCCGAGATCTATAGCCGTATGCCGTTTGAAGGCCTCCGCCGTTCACTACAAAAACACGTCTATGAGGAAGCGATTGTGTCCCTGAGCTCTGTCTGCCTCGGTTCCTTTAACCTTATGAGACAGGACTAAGTGGTTTGCACTGAAGAAATTGCTTTTCTCCGAAACTCTGGGACTCTGTAACCTCAGAAGGGCAAGAGGACGTGCGACTGAACAGAATGCATGTGTGCATGTGTTGTGCTACTTTTCAAGTAGTTGATCAAAGCATTCCTACAGATCTGAAACAGACTCAGAAGTGATTCATGAATGATGCTTTTCAGACTTTTCAATTTCATTCATAACTGCAGGACGGCAACAGGCCAAGAGGTTGCAATAGAGAGAGATGTTTTTCTGTTAATTCATTGCTGACTGGCAAGTGTGATTAAAATCTCAACCAGCTAACGAGCTTTCAATGTCAAATGGCGATTCAATCTGAATAGATATGGAATTTATATCAGCGTATTTACACTTAATGCTGACTGGCCAGTTGTTGTTTTTTTAATAATGAATGCTAAATAGTTTAATTGATTCCTATAGCTATATATGCTCTTTCTCCTCAATACTTCATCCCTATTTGTTTACTTATTTGGTATAGTAAATAAATCTTTGCCTCTGTCAAAATTTTACATTTTTAATGCACGTTATTCTTGGCAAATTCATAGAACCTAATGTGAAAAAGTCAGAACATTTACGTTTACAGTATAATATAGGATTATCTTATTTTATCATTGTTGGAAAATCTTATTCCTAATGAATATTATTTGTTTTCCAGTAATAACATTATACCTGAGAAACAAACATGCATTAGATATTACGAAAAATGCATCTTCTATGTAAGTATATTGTATTTTTTACCTTGTCACTTCACAATTAACAAACTAAATCTATCCTGAAATATACATATGAAGAGTTTATTTGCAAAAAACATATAACTCATATAAACAATTTTCAAAAATCATGTTTTTTCATCATTCGTTCCAATTAATCTCAGTCAGACTGCAGTTAGGTTATTTTTATAACTACAAAAGTAAAACTAACTACAAAATACAGCTTACTAACACAATAAAACAATAAAAACATGATAACATAAAAAAAAACATGATTTTTGAAAATAAACATATATATAAATAAATATATATATATATATATATATATATATATATATATATATATTTTAAGGCAAGACAGTGGTATTTCAAAGTGCTTTACAGAAAAAAAAATATTTTATTTAATATTAAATTACTTAACACAAAATTAGATTCTACATTAAAACAAAAAAGTCCATGACTGGAAAACAAAACAAAGATACTATGAAGATTTATTTCATACTTATTTCATGGGCCTGATACCAATATGGTATATTTTATTATGTGTATTTTAAAGGGGACTGAATTATGCTGAGTTGTCTCAAAGTCTGTGCCCTGTAAACCACGGCAGTCTGATGGAATTTAAGAGCCACTATTTTTAAAAGTGATTAAAATCTCAGGGTCTCACCTTAAAACCAATGTCACCTCGTTTACAGCACAGGCAAGCCAGCATGAGGAATATGAAGGTAAAGAGTCCAGAGAAAGACACAGCCACCACAGCCAGAGAGGACGACCAGGACAGTTCACTCAGTGGAGCGCCATCTGCAGGACAAAAACAATACAACACCAACTAAACAACTGCTATCACAATACAGGATGAGGGAGCATAAATACACATACTGAACACTAGTATTCTTTGTTCTGATTACTAGAAAAATATTACAACAGTGGTCTTTTACCAATCACACGAATGTAGTAAAATGTAAGAAGGTTGTTGGCAAATGAAAATAGGCATGATTGTTCTTTTCAACATCATCAATATTATTAAGATTTTAGGTTAAAATGCATATTTTGGTGCAAGTTTGTTCTTTTAGATGCTGCTACTGGTCACCATTCATCACTCTTAAAAGAGAAGTTCACTTCCAGAACAAAAAGTTACAGATAATTTACTCACCCCTTGTCATCCAAGATGTCCGTGTGTTTAAATCTGCATTTAAACTGCATTTTGGAAGTTCAAACTTGGGGGCACCATTGAAGTCCACTATATGAAACTACTCAAGAAACATAATTTCTTATCGACTGAAGAAAGAAAGAAATGAACATCTTGGATGACAAGGCGGTGAGTAAATTATCTGTAAATTTTTGTTCTGAAAGTGAACTTCTGCTTTAACCACCTTTTCAGTTGATTTGAAACATTAATTTGAAATGAAAGGATTAGTTCACTTCCAGAATAAAAATTCCTGATAATTTACTAACGCCCATGTCATCCAAGATGTTCATGTCTTTTTATTCTTTAGTCAAAAGGAAATTAAGGTTGTTGAGGAAAACATTCCAGGATTTTTCTCCATATAGTGGACTTTAATGGGAACCAACAGCTGAAGGTCCAAATTGCAGTTTCAATGCAGCTCTACACAATCCCAGACAAGGAATAAGGGTCTTATCTAGCGAAATGATTGGTAAATAAAAAAGCTTATATATATATTATTTTATATTAACATATATTAACCACAAATGCTCATCTTGCACTAGCCGGACTTGACGCATTATGTAGTCATGTTGGAAAGGTCACACAGTTAGCCGGAAGTAACAACCCAGGGTTTACACTGTTGAAAAATCCAGCATATGCTGCTTAGGTATGTTTTGAAACATGGCTGCTGGTTTAAGATGGTTTAAGGTGGTCATGTGCAGGTCCTAAGTTGGTCCTGTGCAGGAGCTAGTTGCTTAGGACCAACACAGCTAAAGACCAGCTTAAACCAGCTCAAACCAGCAGCCATGCTTTAAAACATACCTAACCAGCATTTGCTGGATTTTTCAACAGGATACAAAGCGAACCTGCAAAGAATGTCAAACACCTTTTATAAAAAATGTAAAACAACGATGTTTGAAGTAGGAGACGAAAATAATATGGTATTTTTTGCCCTACCCTACCTTTTTGAACCGAAGTACGAAGAACTGACCATGCGTGACCTTTCCTACGTGATTATGTAATGCGTGAAGACGTGCATGGGCAACGTAAACTAGTGCAACATGAACATTTGTGGTTAAAAAGTACATAAACTTGAACTGTTTTCAGAAAATGACCAATCGTTTCGCTAGACAAGACCCTTATTCCTTGGCTGGGATCGTGTAGAGCCATTTGAAGCTGCAGTGAAACTGCAATTTGGACCTTCAACCCGCTGGCTCCCATTGAAATCCACTATATGGAGAAAAATCCTGGAATGTTTTCCTCAAAAACCTTACTTTCTTTTCGACTGCAGAAAGAAAGATCTGTGAAAGTAAAGGTGAGTAAATTATCAGGAAATTTTTATTCTGGAAGTGAACTAATCCTTTAACTGATGTCATTAAAAGGCCACGTGTTGTGTACCCATATGATAAACGACTGTGGCGAGAGAAACTTTTGGCCTCACAAACTGAATATATTTGGAGTAATGCTGCAGAAAAGAGAGCCAACATGGATTGAATGAAGATACTGTAACACCTTGCTGTTTTCTCTCACTTTTTAAACTGTCAGATCTAATACTGCGATAAGCAGACCAGTGGTGCATATATTATTAAAGAAGTGCCAGGGCAAACACATACAGTAATAAAGAGCATAATTACCAATAGCACAAGGAACATATAATCTAATTCATCATCTAACACAGTAAAATAACAAGACCAAGACTGATTGTCATTGTCAGGGAGGTCGTATTTACAAGCTTTATTTATTTATTAGAATTGCAGGGTCTTATTTTCACTCCAAATTCAGCTCCAGTAGTTGCCGTGGAAACTAGAATGGATGGAAGAAGTGTAATATCTGCAGTTGGCTGCAAAACGCTCTGTGTTTCAGCACATCCCCTCAATCCATGCCTCCATCCTCACCTTTCAGCCCACTCATCTAATCTATCTTTCTATCGATCTATCTAAAATAAGGCAAAAAGCAGACCACGAAGATATGGATGAAGATTTGGTTTGTGTGAACTTGGCACGTTTTATAAGCAATATGTTGTGTGGTCTCATGAAATGCATTCATCTATATTTCATTCCTTTTGGTGCCGGGAGGTTTTCTGGGTGCTGAACCGCTCACTGCAGCTGCATTACAATCAGACGTAAATCATTCAGTTCAAACCAGCAGAGAGACACCAGAAGCGCGGCCAAACCACTACAACAGAGATATTGCTTTAATGAATAGCAGTTGGGTTACTTCTGCTGTGCTTGGTAAAGCAGGTAATCAGTAATGTATTTAAGAGATGTCTAGTCTCGCTCTGAGCGTAAGCATATCCGGTTATTTTGAAGGACGAGTTGCAACGATCTGTATGAACGCTGAAATTAGTATTCATGAATGAGATCGCATGCAGTGATGAGGCACAGAGGGGAAGTGACAAAGACCCTTTCAAGCATCCTTCATTAGAAAAGGTTGATTGGAAGAAAAAACAGTGATTCTGCTGCTCCAGGGTGAGAGATAAAATCACACACACTAAATCACACACTTTAAAGAACATCTCAAATAATAAGGACCACATTAAATCTCCTCTAATTTGTTGGATGTTTCAACTATAAGGATGGGTTTTTGAAGTATAGCCAAACCTTTACATTTAACCACATTCTGTTCAGGGTGTGATCAATCTTATTGAGTCCTGTCTTAATGAAGACATTGAGAGGGCCCGAGGGCCTTCCATTCTTAATGAGAACAGATAGTACTAAAGGCAGGGCACAAAGACACTTTAAACCTAAAGACTTTAGACTCACATTTACACATTTACATCTGTTTTTTTATTTGAATTTATTATGATCCTTCAATTAATTTGTACTAATAAACTTCTTAATAAACTCCGTTAGTTATTAGTAGTGGAGCTGCAGCAACAAAACACTAACAGAAGGTTAAAATGTACAATGTACTGTAAAACCAACTAACTGTAATACTAAAATATTTGGATTTTTTAAAGGGACAGTTCACCCAAAAATGAAAATTACCCTATGATTTAATCACCCTTAAGCCATCCTAGGTGTATATGACCTTATTCTTTTCTATTTTAATATACTAAAAAGTAATTCCTGATGGCATGTGATTTCTTATTATTATCAATGTTAAAGTTGTGCTACCTAAAAAAGTTTTCTTAAAAAAGTGCTCTTAAAGGGATGGTTCACTAAAAAAATTAAAATTACCCTATGATTTAATCACTCTTAAGCCATCCTAAGTGTATATGACTTTCTTCTTTCAGACGAATACAATCGGAGTTATATGTAAAAAAAAAAAATGTCCTGGCTATTTCAAGCTTTATAAGTCCAATAAAGTGCATCCATCCATCATAAAAAGCACTACACATAGCTCTGGAGGGTTAATAAAGGCCTTCTGAAGTTAATGTGTTTGTGTAATAAAAATATCAATATATTCAAAAGGCCTTTTTTTAATCCCCCGGAGCCGAGTGGAGTACTTTTTATGATGGATTGATGCAGTTTTTGGGCTTTAAAATCTCAACAGCCATTCACTCCCATTATAAAGCTTTTTTAAATATAACTCTAATTGTATTTGTCTGAAAGAAGACAGTCATATTCACCTAGGATGGCTTGAGGGTCAGTAAATCATAAGGTAATTTTCATTTTTTGGTGAACTATCCCTTTAAGAGCCCTTTTTAAAGAAAATGTTTAGGTAGCACAACTGTTTTTAACATTGATAATAATAAGAAATCACATGCTATCACAGGAATCACTTTTAATATATTAAAAATATAAAACAGTTATTTTAAATCGTAATAGTATTTCACAATGTTTCTGTTCTACAATTCTCTGTACATTTTCTAATTAAAGTTCAATTTAACAGCTAATAAATCCGGTTTCAGTGCTAATAGTATAATCTAAAGACCTTTGCTGTACAATCTGCTCAAGTGAGACATTACAACGATTAGAAGTGTGAACTACATGCACATCTGTCACTATTCATTTTCAGAATGCAGCGTTTACATTAACAGTCTCACATTAGTCATGCAATGCTATTCTATTTCTGAGATGACCATGTAGTTACCGTCATTTTCACACATTCTCTGAAACA
This sequence comes from Labeo calbasu, assembly GCA_019740295.1. NCBI lineage: Eukaryota > Metazoa > Chordata > Actinopteri > Cypriniformes > Cyprinidae > Labeo > Labeo calbasu. Next base: position 31,043 of record JAHKKF010523984.1, on the reverse strand, counting down.
CGTTGTCTGCATCCTGTGAGCTCAAATTCCAGACTGCTTTCAAAGTGTGATTGCTGTGGTGACTCATTGCAATTTCGTCGAGCCATTACAAGGCTTTCACATTCAGGTGCTTTCAAAATGTGTTGTCTTTGAGGTTTGATTTGGCCCAATCAAACTCTCAATTTGCAATCAAACTTTAGTCTAAAGTGCTTTCTGGAGCTTTAGACAGAACTCATGTCTTAAAAGTGTTTTATAGCTTACAATGAACCCAGAGAGAAAAATCTAAACAGAAACAAATGAGCCGTAATCATCAGATTTAAAGCACCATAGGGCTGTGGAGCCTATTTTTCAAGATAATAAGCATTTCTCAGAAGACAATACATCATAAATTTCAGAATAACTGAGCCAAGTTCCATAGAAATACAGACATTTTTATATTTTACATGCCTGCATAGACTCAAACTGTTACTAGATATAGTTATGAAAAGTTGTTTGAAAGCTGTATCTATTTAAAGCTTGAGTCTAAACAGGCATGTAAAATGTGGTAAAAAAATGTTTGGCCTTCTCTAAGAAGATTTTATAAAGTCTGTCTGTCTGTCTGTTCTTAAAGGTGATATATCATGAAAATCTGTCTTTTCTTGTGTTAACGTGCTATTATCAGGTGCCCAGTGCATCTACCAACCCAGAAAATATGAAAAAGAACAACCCAGTAACTTTGTTTAGGTAAGCCTTTCTCTGCAAGCATGTGAAAAAACAAGCTGCTCAGATTTCACTCAAACCAAAAACATAGAAAGGAGATCTTATTATAATATTACTACCCCTTAATCTGTACGTTTCCACCCACGGCACCATTATTTAGTCATCGCAAGCGATGACGGTATAGCAGTTTTAACGCCATTGCGAAAGGTCGAGCAAAGCATGCTAACTATTCTGTTGTTGGCTGCACTTATGAGTGCAGAACACTAAAGTCCCAGCCTTAGAGGAGACAATAGAGAAATTGATTTATTTATTTATTTACTGTATATGACACTGCTGCCACACAGATCTAATATAAGCATGCGATTTCTTTCCCAGCTGTTTACCTGCACAGATATAACTGACTATTTTTGAAACTCCTGTGTTTTTAACACAAACTTGTGTGTTTTTGACCGTTTAAGCACAATAAGACATGAAAGAGAACTTAGTTTAGTACTCACATGCCGTGTGACAGCCGCTTTCTGTGTGTGTTCTTGGGATGTGTGCGCTAAGTAAACCCTACATCAGAAGATTAAACTGATATGGCTTTAAAACACATGATTTCAGCACAATAAATGTGATAATCAAAACCAAACAGATGTTTTTTTAGCAGAATATCTGAGGTACGAGCTGTAAAGGCACAGCTCTATTCTGGAATAGAGGGGGCGGGGAGCAGCAGCTCATTTGCATTTAAAGAGACATGCATGAAAACAGCGTGTTTCTGCTTCCTCTCAAACAGGCATTTTCAAAATTCAAAATAAATCATCTGTGGGGTATTTTGAGCTGAAACATCACAGACACATTCTGGAGACACTTGAGACTTATATTACATATTGTAAAAAGACACATAATAGGTCTCCTTTAAACTTTCTATTCATCAAAGAATCCTGATTTCTGAAAGATCACGTGACACTGAAGACTAGAGTACTGGCTGCTGAGAATAAATATATTTTAAATATATTAAAAGTGTTCCAGGTTGTCTCCCCCAGCACAGCTATTTTTCTGTCATCCCAATCCAATGCAATTTAAATTCAAACTGAAAAGAAGCTATTTCTTACATTTTACACAATTCTGTATCCCAGTACCCCATGCCTGAACACCTAAAAAAACAAGATAAGACTCAGCAACTACAGTGGAGTGTTTTTAGAAAATACGAGCAGGAATACAGAGAGTGGCAGAAAGATATGACTGATATTCTCTAGGCATTTCATTTCAAGAATAACAAGGTAAAAGAATGTGAAAAAGATTATAAAAAAGTAGCGGGAGCAGAACAACGTTTTAAGAGAGAGCAGATGTTCTTGTTTACTTTTTTAAACTAAAAAAGAAACTCACTGCAGTTTGCTCTTTCCTCTCTCTCTCTCTCTCTCTCTCTCTCTCTCTCCTCCAGAGCAGCTCAGGGGTTGGTACCCATTTTCAGTGAGCGCAGGCAGAGAGCAGGAGCAGCTCTAATGACTAAATGATGAGGGATGGGTGGGGGTGAACCAGAGCAGAGCCACGAGAGCTGGAGAAAACGTGTACTCTGTTCCCGGTGGGAAGCCACTTGAGCTCGACAAAAGAGCCCAAGCTGAACCGTTCATTTACAGCAGTCAAAAACAAGCAGCATTCATTAACATAATTCAAGCCCAACCTGTTAACCAATCATAAGACGGGATAATGGAGCCCCTCGTTTCTATGGAGATGACTGACAGGTGATTTAAACGGCACAGGCTGATGCTTACACAGGTCACGCGCTTTCACTTATACAGGAACTAAACTGCCTGAACAGCATTAATGGACCTCTAGTCATGTCAGCGCACACATTTACACACACAGATTCTTCTCTGATTGACAGGTCTGTTTGCCAAAACCAGATAGCGTGAACTGACATAAACTAAAGCACTACTAATGACTCTACATTCACTTTTCTCTTAATGGACTGAAATAAGGAGGCAAAGCTTTAACCTGATCTCAAGGGGAAATGTCAGTATTTACAGAGGCTGTGATTTCGTATGAATTCATATATTGTTAAATATATGATTTTTGGAAAAAAAGCAGGCATAAGCGTCCACCACCAGCCCTAAGCATAACCAAGGTGTAAGCACATAGATTAAAACATGCAATTGAGTAAGAAATCACATGATTTTAGCCAAAAATGTCTGCACATTTATTTATTTGTTTGTTTTAATTTATTTTTAATTTATTGATTTTTATTAATAATTTTTGGTTAAATGTAAATTCATGTTTAAATTTTCTAGGTAAAAAGTATATGACATACCATTTTACCTAATACAAAACAATATTTTTATATTTATTGTATGTTTTATATGAATACAAAATTTATTTTTGTATCAATAGCTTTAAAAACATCTTCAAAAACAAAAACATCTACATAAAAAACAGCTACTGTTTTGGTAAGAAAGTTTAATGTTTTTAAAAATTTACATTTCTATTTGGATATATATATATATATATATATATATATATATATACATACATACACACATATTACGGATGCACAGAAAATTATAAATGATAAAAAAAAAAAGGTTAAATAAGTTATATATAAGTTATATTGTGTTTCTTTCAATAAAAGTGTGGTTATTTTATTGCCTTTTTTAAATTCAGTATCAAGAAGTCTTACAAAGTTACTTATTATTTAATAAAATGCTACATAATTATTAAAAAAGCATTTTCTATTTCGGGTATCAGGCCCAGAATTTTCATTTTGGTGCATCCCTAATTATATATATATATATATATATATATATATATATAGCCTATAATTATTCCTAAAATAAACTGTTATCAGTCAGCAATTACTTTGATTCTTACAATGATTTTGATACTTTTTTAATCTGATACTTTCTGAAAATGATATTAAGTTTCATGAACCTTCAAGACATCATGAAAGTAATGACTTAAGGATCATATTTTAGTTCAGTAACCACTGTGCGTATTAAGTGAGCTCATTCAATGAAGCATCAGACTGATTCAAACTTGGGAGTGATTCATTAGGAGTAATTCATTAAAAGAACAGACTCACGTGAGTCATCTTTTTGTGAAGTGAACTACACTAATTGCTCTGTATGTTTGTTTATGCACACAGCCAGCAACAACAACATAATAGAAAGTGGTACAGAGAGTTTTTAGCTCACAGCATCACATTCATTTACATTTACCTAACATTTGGCAGATGCCTATACCCAAAGCTACACATTTTTCCAGTTCATGCATTCCCTGGGTATCAAACCCAAGACTTTGTTGTTGCTATCATTTGCATTTGAAATGCAAAAAACATGCAATGCTATTGCAGCAACAATAGTGCTATAGGAAACACTGCAACGACAGTACATAAGCTTAAACATTGTGCTGAGAAAGCTTTCTACAGTATATGATACGCACTCATCCTTACACTGATACTCAGGTAGTTTTAATGTGTTGGCATCACATCCCTCACTCGACTATCTCCAACAGCTTTGCGCTGTCAGCACAAGAGCAGGCAAAAGGCAAGAGATTAAAGACCAAAAACGAGGGACAGTGGAGGCTGAATGCCAAACATGCTCAGAGAAAAACAGAGACAGCCTGTTCAAACACGATCGAGCCATTAATCTAATAAACTGAAGCCTAATATTGATGAAGAGACAGAATGTAAGAACAGAAGGCAAATGGAGGGACGGGTGGAGAGGTGGAGCTGGACTAAGGCCACGGCAGACAAACTGGAAACGGACGTAGACATAATGCACATATGGCCAAAGAGCTGCTCACTCTGTCGGACTGACCCCAAATACAGCCTGAGTGCATGAGAAACCCAGCACCCTGGAGACATCAGCACACCAGAGCAAATAAACCGGCTCCATCCGGGACGAGATTCAGCTTCAGACGTGTCCTAAATTAGTACTTTAGAAAGCAAGAGAGCTCACTCAGCGCCCATCTTTGTGACGTGTCTATGCAGGTCATTTGCAGAGGTTTTTCCTCACGTTTCAATACAGTCGCAAATTGCCAAAAATAACATGTAAAAATGTTATTATAAAGTTTGTCTTTAGCTCAAATTAGCAGTATTATTGATGCTAACTAAAAAGTTTTAATTCACTGAAATAAAGCTTTTTTTTTTGTTGTTGCAAATAAAACAAAGATGACTTGAGTATGTTTTATGAATAAGTACTATTTCAGATTTACAACTTTAGAATTTCACATTTAATTTGAATTCAATGTGTTACGTTTATTTGTAATTAACTGGGAAATTTACTTTTAATTTAATTTAATTTTACTTTATTTTATTTTTCTACTTTTTATAATTTGTCTCTGTTTGTCTTTATTTATGTGAATAGAATAGAATAAAATAAAACAAAATTTAGCTTCTCTCCTCAGTTGTACACTGAAGAAAAGCACTACATTTTGTTTTATTTTATTTTATTTTATTTTATTTTATTTTATTCTACTAGCACAAAGTCCTAAATAAAAGATCAATACAATAACAGAGACACAAGAATGCCAGTGAAGTAAATGCCAATAAAGTATTCTATTCTATTTTATTCTATTTTATTCTATTCTATTCTATTCTATTCTATTCTATTCTATTCTATTCTATTCTATTCTATTCTGTGCTACTAGCACCAAGTCCTATATAAAAGATATATAAAATAATAGAGACACAAGAATGGCAATAAAGTAAATGACAATAATGTATTCTATTCTATTCTATTCTATTCTATTCTATTCTATTCTATTCTATTCTATTCTGTTTTGTTCTACTAGCACCAAGTCCTAAATAAAAGATAAATACAACAACAGAGACACAAGAATGGCAATAAAGTAAATGACAATAAAGTATTCTATTCTATTCTATTCTATTCTATTCTATTCTATTCTATTGTTCAAACACTAAGTGCTAGTTTAGTGAAAAATAAAAGACAAATACAATAATAGAGATATAAAAAATATGACAAACTCACATAACAAAATTTCTAACACTAAAATAACAATTAACAAAAACTAAATATGAATAAATACTATAATTTTATACAAAATACTACAGTGCAAATCAAGCTATAAACTGATACTTTTTTACTCTGGTACTTTTTGTTTCTTTACCTTATACTGTTTTGATTAGGTATACAATAATGGTGAACAGTCTGCTGGATAACAATAAGGTAATTGTTGTGATGTTATGAGTTATAATAGAATTATAATAAAATTCTACATGTTTTTCAGTAAAAAAAAAAGTAATGAATGTATGAGTAACTGAACATATAAATTGATACTTTTGAATTATACAAGTGAATTTAGACATCAAAATAAAATGATTAAAAGTATGAAAGACAATAGCATAAATTATAGCAAAACTAATCTAAATGTAAAAATCAGCAGAAGTGAGTACAATTCAATATCCTATATCAATATGGATGAAAAGCCACTACAATATTATGGCGCAAACAGTATTATGCATTCCTATCTTTGCTAAACCTGTTCATATTTTCAACTAATGTTGAGCAATATTCAGTATTTTAAAGGGTAGATCATTATGTCTATATTTCATTTTATGTTGTTTATGATACTCTCCCATTACTTTCTATCAAACGAAGTCCAATTAAATGTGCAAATGCATTTTTTTTTCTTTTTTATGGTATCTCTGCTTGGTGCTTTATTTTAAATGCTAATGACATTTTCAGGCCCAGTGAGGGCTGCTACTTATTGGCTGTTTTGAGCATTACAGTAATAACATGCTGTGTCACAGTATCCATGGCGACTCTCAAAAACAGTCTCTGTCTCTGATCACTGAAAGCACTAATTATTTCGATTCCTCTCAAACATGCCCACAGGAAGTAAATAAAACATGCACACATACACAACATTGCGATGCAGGAGCTGGACACTCCTTACAGATATCCACAGCAATTAAACATTAAATCTAAAAGGCTGTAATTATTAGATTGAAGGGGACATCGGTTGCCCATTTTGCAGGTTGGTATGATTCTTTAAAGTCTTCATGAAATGTCTGCAACATACTTTGATTAAAATTCCTCAATGGTCAGGTAAAACAACACATTTTACCTTGTCAGAAACAGCTCTGTTCACAATGACCCATTTCAGTGTATGTCTCTTTAAATGATAATGAGCTACTGCTCACCCCGCCCCTCTCTTTCGTTTGTATCAATGGCGCATTACCATTAAAAACAAAACTAATCCACTGCATCCTCAGTGGCTCTGATGTCGGGAGATAATTAAGACTCTTATGTTCACTTTTACATCCAACTACAAAACACCTGCATTGCTTACGAGACATTGTTGTCGCTATGGCTGCTTGAGCACACAGAAAATGGCAGACAGTATATAACTGCCTGAGAGCGATAATATGTTAATATGGGACAGTCCATAAATGGTCGTGGGCAGAGCCTGAGCAATATGACATCATACTGCTCAGAAAATCAAAACGGCTGGATAACTAAGACTGTTTAGGTTTTTCGGGAATTAAAAAAAAGAGTAAATGGATTTGTATTATTGTAGGGTGGTTGTGTGCACACACTGCTAAGACACATTCATATGCAAACACCATGTAAAAGTGAATTCTGCATTTTTAAAATAACTGTCTTCTATTTTAATATATTTTAAAATATAATTTATTCCTTTGAGGCAAAGCTGAATTTTCAGCATCATTACTCGAGTCTTCAGTGTCACATGATCCTTCAGAAATCATTCTAATATATTGATCTGGTGTTCATAAATAAAGCAGTGTATGAATACACTGATTTTAGCTCACTTTTTCTACATATAGACATTCACTATGTAGTGTATAGGGAATAGTGAACAAGTCAGTGGTTTTGAACAGTTTATGCATGAATACATATATTATTTTGCATAAAATTTGCATAAAATCATGAGTTTAACACTGTGTTAACATGCTATGTTAGGCATCCAGAGATAACATTTTCGTGCTTCAGTCACCTTTAACAGCTACGTTTCCAATTAAGTTTTAACGAGGGATTATTCAAGAGTCTGAATGTGTTTTCAAGAAGCTACATGCATCTATTAATGCACACACACACACTCAAGCATGTCCGATAGCAGATCAGCTGTAGCAGCAGTAAAGTCTGTGCCCCGTTGTGCCCCTGTCTTCATTAAAGCTTGAAGTTTTTGGAGTCGTGCTGGGCTCACAAACGTGGGGATTATGTAACTCCCAGTGAAATATGCCACCTTCAATAGAAAAGCTTCAGTAGGAGTGTAATTGAAAGTCAATCTTTTCTTAAAATAATTCACCACCATTTGCAATTGAAATGTACACCTGCACGCTTAACTCCTACTCAAACAGCTATAGGATCAATCTTTTACCTTTAAGTTTATTAAAATACGCATATATGGGCCATTCCACAGAGTTGGTGAAAACTGCTGTCCCACAACCAAAAAACACATTTAAAAAGCATTTAAGTATTCAAATCTTTTTAATTAAGATTTAAGTATTAAGATTCTTCTATTATCTATTGAAACCCACAATAATATTTAAAATATTAGTAAGCTTAATATATTTAAAATCATCATTTATTGGGTATTTTCAGTTGGGAGATGGCTGTCCCGAACCCTAATCCTAAATTCAATTTTTTTTTTCTTTGTAAATTCTGAAAAAAAAAGTGTCCCACATTTTTCAGGTCACTACCAAACTACCACATACCAGTGTATGTTTTAGTCCATTGGCTGAGACTGATTTTAACTAAACCCATAAATTTATGATCAGGAAATATTCCTGTGTCCCTCCTGTGTTTTTCGCAAGTCTGAAAAACCTGTGTGTAATTTTAAGGGACTACTGAACACCTTTTTTTGCAATTAAACACACTGTTTTGGCAGTTATTTAATAACATTTAGTTTTTATATGTGTACCACTGTTCAAAAAAAGTGTGCTAACTAACCATGTGCTGATTAGCACCTCTAAAAAAGGTTCAAAAGTATCTAAAATTGTCACTACCAAAACATTTGGTGGAGTTTCAGTAGTGACATCACTGTTTTTTTTGGGTGGTATTTCATAAATTTGTCACTACCGAAACAATCACAACCAAAACATGTCATCATTATTTCGGTAGTGACAAAAAGAAACACATAATCCTCATATTTGGGGGAAATAAACTTTTTTTGACAATTTTTTTAAACAATTTTTGGATCTTAGTATGTTTTAGTAGTGTTTTAGTATGCAAGTTAAAATTCTGTATTGTGATGTGGTCGCCACCAAAGCATTACTGTCACTACTGAAAATCTGCAGTCACTTCCAAAACATGGGATGTTTTGTCAAAAAATAAAGTATACTAAATTATCAAATAAGATGTTATGATAGTTTTTGGTTCTATGTACATTACAACTAATGAATATCAACTTTTTGCCTTTTACAAAGAAAAATTGAATTCAAAATACAACAAATCTCACAAATTACACTTGAAATGTTGTTAAAAATGTAATTGCTATGGATTTAAATTTTTATTTTTTATAAAATAGCAAAAAATATATTTTTACAATCTAGATAAGAAGAAAAATCTTAATAGGTCAAGATAACCCTTCAAATTAAATTATTATTGCTGCGTTTCAGTAGTGACAAATATAGGGAAAGGACAAATATTCCAAAACTTCCTGAAAATACAATATAAGCATTAACTGCACAATTACTAGAAATGTATACCTTGGATATTATACAATTTGCATACATATACATTTTTTTTGGCGAGACTTCCGCTGTAGGGAAATAATTAAAAGAATTTGCAATATCAAGCAGCAAAACAAGCTGTATAGTACAGCTAAAAATAGCCAGACCCATAAAATTTACAAATGGCTGCACCCGCTTTTACAGGAAAAATAATGTGTATAGGATTTTTCCTACTTTGTAGGAACTCTATCTCAAATACTTCTGGCCTTCTTTTTGTCCTGTCACCACTAGTTAGTGACACATTTTTATAGCTGTGACACAGATTGGCTTATTTCAGCACTGCTATACAGGAATGCCAGATACACACACGTGTGTGTGTGTGTGTGTGTCAGAAACATTTTTGGGATTTAATGGTAGCTTTTATTATGCTAAATCAACAACTCAATGACCTGGCTGTCCTTCCTTTCCATTCCCTGGATCCCTTTACACCTACTTTAACATACAGTTCATTTATTTCAGTAGTTGGCACTTTGCCATCTGTATGATAGAAAGAAACGGAGAGAAAAAGATCTATCAAGTTTTTCCCACTGTGCCCTTTGAGCTGGATCTTAAATCTCATTTTCTTAATTTTCTCATTATGACTTCAGGCTCTTCCATGCCTAATGTTTACTTTTTATAGGCCTCATTTAAAATCTGTTCTTTTAAAAGATGAATTTGCCTGGATCCAAGTAGCTCTTGATTTGGTCTCAGCAAAGCAAACTATATAGAAGATGAGAAAAATGGAATAGTTTATATGAATCAAGGCCCTATGATTCTCCTTCAATCCAGATCTTCGAGATCTCTATCTATGTGTTAAATAAAACGAATTACATAATCCCTGAGCAAACATTGGCAAGCCAAAAAAGATACGAGTGTAGTATATTGCTGATATATGATTCATAGACCTGTCTGATCTATTAAATGCTGTTCATTTAGTCGGAACAGTTTGGTTTTATGCTCTAGGCTAAAATAAACAGAACCATGCCAGGAATGACTGAATGGAAAAGAGCAGAAATCTGTGTAGTTTCTGTCAAACTGAAAATAATAAGTATAGATTATTTACCAGACACATACTCAAGAAAACAAAGCGGTTACTCACAGTTACAGTACAGTTAAATTCATGGATACCAAGTGGCTCAAACAAAGCTCAAACAATCTGATGCCACTCTACCCTGGTAAACTCTGGTTAATCCAGTAATCAATTTTCCTCAAATGCGCTCATAAACCTTGTTTCTAGGCGGAATGCTGTACCTCGACTCATAGACGTTGCTTAGCACCAGCCAATCAGACTGTAACTGCCGTTATCTGCTAGCTCTGCCAGTTTTGTATACAATATACATCAGACGGTGAGTGATCAGACTGTGGGCGGTTGTAGGTGTTCAGTCTGAAACTAATCAAGCCTCCTTCCTCAAACACTTTTTAACAGCGTTAGCATTTTTCTCATACTGACATAGTGAAAACTGACACACTCTCAGATAAAAAAAGGTATAAAATTGCAGAACCTTTTCAAAAGGCACTAACGTGTACTTTAGCTGCTAACGTACGTTTGAAGTAGTAATATGCACCTTTAAGCTACTAATATATATATAGCATTTAGGGGTAAATAAGGTGCATAGTAAACACCCTAGGTTGGAAGATGCATTGTGCATTTTTCAGCAAAACTGATCAGTCTGTGGCTTAAATGAAGTCATATGCTTCATATAGAGAGCTACAACAGTGTACGTTTTTTTCCTTAGGCTGCAGGGTTTAATGGGGGAAAAAAGGTCATGGATTGACTCAGACTTCCTGTTCAGTCATAGCATAGGAATGTGTGCCCAGTGAAACCGCACACACATGCTTACTGCTGTTCCTGTCTGTGCACAGTAAGAAGCCTTTCTAATCGATAAACTCCCCTTAAGTCAGCGTGTCTACATGATGCTTGTGACAGGAATAGCATCTCTCCGCTTTCTCTAAGCTCACCTGCGGCGAGGACACATCGTACGGCCACTAAAAGAGTCAGTGATGGATAGAGAAATGCAAAATCAATAGAAAAAGCAAACATATAGATCAATCACCTTGATCTGTCTTTCCCTCCTCCGGTCATTTCATCGAGCCTTAATGTTGTTTTACAGTCTTTAAATGAAGGATGACAACTGAAATGAAATAACTAATTTGAAACATTCTACATAGGCAGAAACACAACATAAAAAAGTCTTTAAATTAAGCACACATGAAAACTGAATTACAATTACTTTCAAATGTTCGGTTAGTATTTTGCAAATTATACAGCATTAAAACCACTTATATTGGGTAAAATTGTCTAATTTGAATGTTTGTTTGTTTGTTTGTTTTTTAATATATAGAATTATAATTATCATTCAAAAGTTTTTTTAATTAACACTTTAATTCAGCAAGTTTAAATTGTTCAAAAGTGAGATTAAATAGTAAGATAAGTAAGATTTTAATGTTTTTTAAAGAAGCCTTTTCTGCTCATCAAGGCTGTGTTTATTTGATTAAAAATACAGAAAAAAAACAGTAATATTGTGAAATATTATTGCAGTTTAAATTATTGGTTCCCCTTCAGTCGTACTCTACGACGTTATGTCAATACTGACATATTTGTGATTGGGCTCCCAAGCAGGACCCCAAATATGTCAGTATTGACTTAACATCTCCGTTCCCTCCTTCAGGGAACGAGGGTTACAGCTGTAACGAGACGTTTTCTATACTTTAAAATAGAATTTATTCCTGTGATGCAAAGCTGAATTTTCAGCATCATTACTTCAGTCTTCAGTCTTATGTGATACTTCAGAAATCATTTAAAAATGCTGAAATGCTGATTGTGCTGCTTAATTTTTATTTATTTATTTATGTGATACTTTTTTCAGGAATCTTTGATGAATAAAATGTAAACGAAAATTTTTTTTTTTTAAATATATAAGACTTTTTAAACAATATACACTACCATTCAAAGTTTGGGGTCAGTAAATTTTTTATTTCTGTTTTTTTTTTTTTTAAGAAATTAATACTTTTATTCAGCAAGGATATGTTAAATTGATAAAAAGTGGTAGTAAAGACTTATATTGTTACAAATCATTTCTATTTAAATAAATGCTAAATAAGCAAATAAGCTAAATAAGTTTTAGCTTTTATTTATCAATAAAATCCTGAAAAAAGTATCACAGGTTAAAAAAAAAAATATATATATATATATATATATATTAATCAGCAAAACTGTTTCAAACATTGATAAATCAGCATATTAGAATGATATCTGAAGGATCATGTGACACTGAATACTGTAATTGCTTATGAAAATTCAGCTTTGCATCACAGAAATGAATAATATTTTAAAATATATTAAAATAGAAAACGTATTTTAAATTGCAATATTTCATAATATTACTTTTTTCTGTATTTTTTGTCAAATTTGATTAAAAAAATTGTTTTTAAATCTTACTGATTTCAACCTTTTTTATATATATTTATAATAAACATTTCTCTGCTATATTGGATATGATTTTTTTTCCACTAAGCTTGTCATATAGTGAATTATGGCATTGCCTTCATGAAGGATACATGCAATGCTGCTTTTGTCCAAAAGATATCTTGTAAGGCATAAAAACACTGCCTATCTTCCGGCACAGCTCTTGTCAGGAGTTACTTAAAATGTTGCATATGTAGGCAGTTCACCAGATCCCATTTTTTATTCTCTCAATCCATCTACTCCCTGTCATTCCAACATTGACACTCTCTCCCTCTGATCCTCTCTGTATCTGTGGTGGGAAGTAGCAGCTGCTGAGCTCTAGGGACTCTAAATGCCTTATTCCTGGTCTGATCCTGCTAGACACCCACCACATCATCTCCTCTCAGAGATGCAGATCTCTGCATGGTTACGTGCCACTCAAGTTACATAACTTGCACTAAAAACAAAAGTCGCTAGGCCTCCTTTTGAGGTCTTTCCACACACTCCTATCTGGTTCGGGTCAGGAGGCTCATATCCAGAGAGGATACTCAAACTCTGAGGACAAGAACATAACATTAAAAATTAAACACACGAGCGGAGTTGTAACTCGGGTCCTAAGAGCTGCAGAGCATCAGGCAGCGTGATAAAAGAATGATGAAGAAATAAAAGGAAGACAATGTACTACAGAATAAAATGAGGACAAAAAATGTCTGAGATAGACTCTGCGGTAGAGATTAATTCAATATTTTTCCTAGTATTCTTCATATTAGATATGTGTGCAGATGTACTATCTCTGTTTCAGCCTCAGGCCATATCTCTTAATCAAGTATGTGTATTATAAACATGGACTGAGAGATTTTGTGTCTGACTAAAGGATTTCTAATACGGTAAATTCCAATGCAGCAATATCTTCTGTAAATAAAAGGACTAGTTCACCCAAAAATGAAAATTCTGTCATTAATTACTCATCCTCATGTCATTCCAATCCTGTAAGACCTTCGTTCATCTTCAGAACACAAATTAAAGATATTTTTGATGAAACTGACACGTTCAAGGCCCATAAAGGTAGTAATTGTCACGTTATGCTGCTGGAAGGAACGAAGGAGACGTAAGTAAGCAAAACAGTCTTTATTAAATCCTAGACACAGGGGTAAATCCACAAAAGGAGCTGGAGATGACACACGTACATAACTTGTAGACCCGACAAAGGAGAACTGAACAGACAGGAACTTAAATACACAGGATAATTGGAAACACAGGTGCACTGATTCATAATCAAAATAAACAAGAAGAGGAACATGACCAAATAAGGAAAAACAGGAACAGAAACAGGGGCAAAACATGACAACACAGGTCCATTAACCTGACATATTGCCCCCCTTAGACAACACAGCATTTGTTGTAGACAACAACAGAGGGAGGCATAAGTGGGAACTTGGATAGAGGCTCGGGAGGAGGAAGGATACCCGGGAGGAGGACAACGAACAGAGTCCAGGGTGGAGACGATGGAGAGAGGAGCCAGGGTGATGACAGGAGGGACTTGAAGCAGGAGGAGCCAGGTTGGACCCAGGCCACAGCCATGATGACGGCCCACGGTGGAGTCGATGGACAGAGGACCCATGGAGGAGCAAGAGCTGACAACTCCAGGGGGCCGACCGATGGCAGCGGAGCAGTTGGTGGAGGAGCTCAAAGCGGAGGTGGAGAGCCGATGAGCCAGGGTGACGAAGAGGATCCGGAGGGGCGAAATGGACCCGATAGCACCGGCAACTGACGTAGAGGCGTGGATCCGGGAGGCCGCGGTGGAGCCGAAGCAACAGAGGACCAAGGTGGAGCCGAGGGATGAGGCAAAGCCGGAGGAGTGGAGTCCCGAGGCTTAGGATGGTCGACGCCAGACCAAGGCAGAGCCATAGGGATGAGGGAGCTCGGTGGAGCCAGTTGAGTGCCGGGCCACGGCGAAAAGGAGGGAGCTAGGAGCCATGGTGGAGCCGCTGGATCAAACGGCCCGAGTCCTGAACTCTGAGGCTGGAGGCAAAGATAGGGGATCCTCCAGCCACAATGCCAATGGAGACTGGCAGAACCGTGGTGAGGCCACCGCACAGATGAAGGGCTGAGGATAAGCAAAGGGGCTTCCAGATGACAGCGGAGGAGGAAGCAGGAGTGGGTGGGAGGGCAGAGATTTTGCGGGCCTCCGGGCTCTCGGGGATGCCTTTAGGAGTCTCACTTTGGGTGGGCTTGGAAACAGGAGCCTTTTCTTGGCTGGACTTGGGAACAGAAGCCCTCTTTGGGCTAAACTCAGGAACGGGAGCCCCCTCTAGGCTGTATGTGGAAACCAGAGCCCTCTCTGGGCAGGATGTGGGAACTGCAGCCCTCTCTGGGCTGGACGTGGGAACAGGGGTGACAGAGGGCTCCGAAGAAGGAGGGAGGAGAGGGGGCACAGAGTGCGTTGTCCAGGTAGGTGGTGAGACTCGCGAGGACCAGGAACAGTCTGGTGTGGCCTCTTCCAGCAGGAAGAGGAGGTATTCCAGACGAAGGAGGGGATCCATGTGGGGAACGCTACGGAAACAAAAAACTGTACAAAAAACGGGAAACAAAAACGGGGGTAACATGCAAGAAAAATTGTACTTGGTCGGGTCTTCTGTGACGTTACGCTGCCGGAAGGAACGAAGGAGATGTAAGTAAGCGAAACAGTCTTTATTAAATCCTGGACACAGGGGTAAATCCACACAAGGAAGTGGAGATAACACACATACATAACTTGTAGACCCAACAAAGGAGAACTGAATAGACAGGAACTTAAATACACGGGATAATTGGAAACAGGTGCACTGATTCATAATCAAACTAAACGAGGAGAGGAACATGACCAAATAAGGAAAAACAGAACAGAAATGGGGCAAAACACCACAACACAGGCCCATGACCCTGACAGTAAGGACATTGGTAAAATTGTACATCAGTGGTTCAACCGTAATTTTATGAAGCTATGAGATTACTTTTTGTAAGCAAAGATGCAAAGGTGCTGTTTCTCTTTTTAAAGAGGCCCTTTACAATGTAGTCTGAATGGAACAGCAGCAAAAACAGTCAGGGAGAAGGTGAAAAACTAGTCACAAAAATATAATCAGGTTTTGGCCGAAAGAAACCTTGACTAACATTATAATCGGACAGTTACCGAAGACCAAACAAACCACAGAGCTGAAATGTCCAATACTAGTAACCAACACACTCATCAGCCACTGGAAGTATCCCACATGATAATATTAGAATGGCGACTACAGCATATAAGACCTCAGAGCTGCTGTCTGGTGGAGAATGACAGTTCAATTCAAGCAAAACGAGAATTTTCACTTCTCCTCTGAATAACGGATCTACAGGATCTGAATTCAGGCAGCGCCTCTAATTCCTTCAAAGCCTGAATTGGTCTTCCTGCTGTTGCCGTGGTTATAGATGGCCACAGTGTGATTACGCATTGAGAAGCGAAAGCTTAAGTGTGCTCTCACCGTGCCATGGATGCTGAAGAACGGTTGCCATGGAGACAGGGAGACTACATATGTTTCATTAATTTCAACGCATATCACATGATGTGGGCTTTGAAGGTCAGAGCTCAATTATCCATAAATAGCAGGTCCAGTTCTGCCGGGTTTGGGTTTTTGGACTAGCAACAGTGAAACAGATCTAGAATCTTCCAGCCTCTGTGATCAGAACGGCAGCTTTATATAACCTTCAGTACAACAGAACGTGCTACACGTGTGATGGCAAAAAGTGCAGACTGTCTGATAGCATTTTTTAAATACAGAATGTTTCATTACAAAGTATATTATCAGTATAACAATTAGAAAATGTACATTCATTTCATAATCTCCTATTTTTTAAATGTTCAAAATCCTAAACCTGTTTGTTTCCAGGTTTATATGCTAAAAATCAAATCAAATCAAATAAAAATACAATTTGATCTCTAAAAATCATAGTTTTTTTTTTTTTTTTTTTGATACACACACCCACACATTTGTAGGATAATTCTGTAGGAAAATGATTCAAATTATTCCAAGTATACAGAACTCAACATTATGTAATGTGTCTATTTCACTTTCTTGTTTGTTTCGCTGTTTGTTGCTCTTTCATGCTCTTTTACTATTTTTAAACATTAGTCTGTATTCTATTTATGTTAATAAATAGTGCTTTCATTGAGGGATATTAATAGAAGAAATATGTTTGCTGGAAGGGTTTTTGCCTGCAGGGTAGCTTAAAATACATCTGTGTGTCTTTATGTGAACCAACAGGCTAATAAATGACTTTTTATATCATCATAAAAAACTAAAAGGGACAATCTCTCTCTTTCCCTCTTTTTTATTGAAATTATTTCTTATTTATTTATTTATTTATACTAAAATGGCCTATTAGCCAGGAAAAGTGACCAACCATAGTCCACTTTCTGTGGTGGGATATTTTTTCTTAATAAATTATTTCAAAAGTCCATATTTATTTATTTATTTATTTATTGTGGGATTTTTCTAGTTCTATTTTATTTTATTTTGTTCTATTTTTATACATTTATTTATTTATTTAATTTGAATTAAAACTGCCTATTAGCCAGAAAAATGACAAGCCATAGTTCGCTTTTTGTGGTGGGATCTATCTATCCATCTATAAATAAAATTAAAATAAAATAAAATAAAAATTCAATATGGTCTCTGAAAATCAAATTATTTCAAGTATACAGAACATTATGTAATGTGTCTATTTGTTTCACTATTTGTTGCTCTGTCATACATCTTTTGTACTATATTTTATTCTTTTTTATTCTATTTTTTGTTAATAAATAGTGCTTTCATTGGATATTATTAGAAGAAATATGTTTGCTGGAAGGGTTTTTGCTTGCAGGGTAGTTTAATATATATATTCGTGTGTCTTTACGTAAACAACGGGCTAATGCTCTCAATATTTAATAAATGAATTTTTGTATCATCATAAAAAATTTCATTTCACTTAATGAAACTATTTTTAAATTATTTCTACTTTTATTTATTTATTTGACTAAAACTGCTTTTTAGCCAGGACAAGTGACCAACCATAGTTCACTTTCTGTGGTGGGATTTTTTTAGAAAATAAATTATTTTAAAATTTCTTATTTAATTTTTTATGGTGGTCTATTTATCTATCTATTTATCTATTTATTTAATAGGTTTACTAGCTAACTAAAACAAAATTGAAACTAAAATTAAAACCATAAAATTGCATTAAATAAAATAAATGCTAACTAAAGTACAGTATTTCAGCTTGTGTTTCTCATTGTTATTTAGTTTAACTTGATATAATATGAAATAAAACTAAAACTGAAATCTGAATTAAGGATGCATCCTTGACCAACATAATAAATGCACTTCAGGGAAACTATAAGAAGCTAAAAATCGCTCAATTACGTCTACTTTAAATAACTACCAGCACCGACATTCTCTTTTGACCTCCTAATAAACTCGAGATGATAAATAACCCTTAGTTGCCCGGGGTGACAGAAGCAACAGAGGTGACAGAGGTGATTCAGCATCCGGTGAATGAATCCTCCAGGCCAAGCCAATCAGAGTTTGATTAATGAGTCTGAAATGATGGGATGGAGTGACATCTGTGTCACATGTTGCTATGGAAATAGAGCGATGAGCATCTGCTGTGCAAATTCACCAGCAACGCTTCTGTCTTACACTTCTTTATCGCACTCGCACGCAAATGCTGTGAGACAGAGAAATACCAATGGCCACTCACATGTGTTTTCATTACAAATACACTCACACGCATTAATAGCATGCAGCACATTAATACCAAGTCTTTCTCAGCATTCCAGCAAACGCACACCTCAATGCCAAGCTCTCATAATCACAAAAGTCATTAGGAGTATTACACAGGCTGCCAGAATGTAAAATGGCAGTTAGTGGATGTTTTACACAAGTAGGGTACTTTGGTGTCCCATTACATCTTTTAAGCATTAGCTATTACAATGATATATTAAGATATTAAAAATCAACATATAGTTTAATAAATAATAGGTAAATTACAATCACATACAAAATAAAAGTTTGGACTGTGTGCAATTATGTATATATAAATACACACAGATTAATGTATATATTTAAGAGAAATATGTTATGTACAAAATATTTTTTTATACAAATTATAATTAATACATATACTTAATAAAATCACAAGATTAACATCATAATTCGATATAATTGCATTTACAGTGATTCAGTGTCGTGCTATTTTTAATCATAAACACATTTTTTAAGTATTAACACATTTATAATAATTTTCTCCCTTTAAAAAAATATCCTTAAAATTGTGACACCCAAGAAGTAATGTTATTTGGTCCCTGTAAAGCCAGAAGACACGTACATAAATCTCATTTTATTTTCTCAATTTTTACAAATATGTGTTGTGTTGACTGTGTTGGCGTGTTGATTGGACATCAATCTCAACTTAAATAACAACTAAAATAAAATAATAATAAATTAAGTTTCATTCTGGAAAACTGCACAAATAAAAACACTCAATAAATATTATGTGAAATTAAATGAAATTTTTTGATGGTCATTAGCCTTTTTTTAAAATAAACATTTCTACACCCTATTTGTGGAAAGTGTCAGTAACAGGAAATCAACCGTTTCCCATCAATCCTGAAATCCACCACACTGCAATTCATCGCTGTTGAATGCTATTTCCCCAAACCTATTGCTCTTCCAGACGCTTTCAAGAAAACCTTCAGCCAGTTAGTGTTTTCCTGCATCTCGTTCAATAGCTGTCTGTATTCTACAAGATGCTTTGAAATTGCCTGCAACAGGAGAGAGCGAACAATTGTAATGGATTCTATATTGAGCTTCCATCTTAGCCTTGCTGTCCTTCAACATTGTAATATATATGAGATGGGAACAACATAACGGCCTCTGTTTCTCTCTCTGGAACTCTCCATGGTGCTGATACAGGCATAGAGGTGCATTAAAAGCCTGCTATATACAGTACACTCCACTAAAATGCAGAATAATATAGTTTAATACAGGTGGTATACAGGGTACCTTCTCCAACCAAGATTCAAAACAAGTCCATTCTGACCTTAGGGTACAAACTCAGCCAATTTGTCATTTTTGACTTCTACTGAAATAAATTACTTCTACAGTCAAACTTCTCGTCTCAACGGTCTGCCCTTTCAGCATTTTGTTCTACCTTGTGTGAGTGATTTTGCTGTGCAATCCATTTCTATTTTCTGGGTCACTGCAGCCTGCAGTGAGTGTGACAGCAAGAATCTTCTCTCAACTAGACACTGAGGACCATCGGCCTCTTTACTGTGTGACGCCCTGTAGGCCTAAAGAGAGAGAAAAACTGAGTAGCAGGATGTGCTTACAGGGGGTTCACGGCCCATCTAGAGGGATTCATTTAATATGTTTGCAAAACTGCTGCCAGTTTCATCAATAAAGTGGATAAGTTGCAACAACATCTGCCTTAAACATAGATAACAGAAATAATCCTTTAAATACATGAAGGGATTTTCAAAGCCCTCAACATTCTGTACATACAATGGCATTCAAACCGTATGAAAACAAATGAATACATTTTTTACATGTTTTTGCAACAAAAATGGCCCAAATTTTTGATTTACTTTGATACTATCAAGGACAGAAAATCCCTGCCGTAAATATTACTTCTGGTAAATATTTATTAAAAACAATTATCCATCTGGAAGGTTTCTAAAGAACAGCAGTTATGCTACATTGCATTTAACAGTAAACAGTGGTGTTCACCGGTAAAGTCACTGTTTGTATAATTATTAGACAGCCATTAATTCTCAAGTGAGCAATCTGTAGCATTTTAATAATTTAAATTAATTAATAATTGTATTTATCCTTTAAATATAATAGAACACTCAATCCATAATTTCTTTGTTGTAATTTACTTATTTTAATTATTTTTAGTTGTTATTAAAAATTTAAATAAATACATAATAATAAATTCTAAATTTTTAATCCATAGTTTACGGTGTGTTCACACCAAAAGCTAATTTAATTATTTGTGGGAGTAGATTACATACAAAGTCAATGCAAAGACAGCAATAGACGAGAATTGGGCAACACAATTGCTGCAAATGCACGATATATGCCTCAATCGTGTCTTCCACGCAAGTTAAAAAATTTAAAATCAAGCAGAAATAATACATTACATACAAAGTAAATCCAGAGACATGAATTCGTGCTGGGCGATGCGAATGACGCAAATTAGGTGACGCGACTGCACAATATACACCTCAATCACATCTTCCACGCAAGTTAAAAAAATTCAAATTGAGCGGAAATAATAGATTACATACAAAGTAAAACCAGAGACGTGAATAAACACAAATTCGCACCGGGAGACACGTATGATGTGAATCGGGCAACACGATTGCTGCAAATGCACAATATATGTCTCAATTTAAAAATTTCAAAACGAGTGGAAATAATAGATTACATACAGAGTAAATCTAGAGATGCGAATACACACGACTTCGTGCGGGGCGATGCGAATGACGCAAACTGGGCGATGCGAATGGCGCAATATATGCCTCAATCACGTCTTTCACGCAAGTTCAAACATTTCAATTCCAGCGGAAATAGTAGATTACATACAAAGTCAATCCAGAGACACAAATAGATGCTAATTTGTGCCGGGTGATGTGAATGGCGCTAATTGGGCGATGTGATTGCCGTGAACGCCCGATATCTGATTCAGTTACATATTTTGCGTAAGTTCAAAAATTTCTAATCAAGCGGAAATAATAGATTACATACAAAGTCAATCCAGAGACACAAACAGAACCAAATTCAAGCTGTGCGATGCGAATGAAGCTAATTGGGCGACGCGATTGCCACGAATGCCCAATTTATGCCTCAATCACATCATCCACACAAGTTCAAACATTTCTAATCTGGTGGAAATAGTAGACTATATACAAGTCAATCCAGAGATGTGAATAGACGTGAATTCATGCCGGGCGACGCAATTGTTGCAAAGATGTGGTATATGCCTTTCTTTCACGCAATATCTTTCACGCAAGTTCAAAAATTTCTAATCGAACGGAAATAGCAGATTACACACAAAGTCGATCCAGAGGCACAAATGAATGCAAATTTGCACTGGGTAATATGAATGACGCGAATTGGGTAACATTATTGCAGTGAATGTGCAATACATGCCTCAATCTTGTCTTCTGCGCAATTTCAAAACGAGCAGAAATAGTACATTACATACAAAGTCAATCCAGAGACACAAATAGACATGAATTGCAGTGCGATGCAAATGACACGATTGCCACGAACACGTGATACATGTCTTAATCGCATCTTCTATGTAAGTTAAACAATTTTAAATCAAATGGAAATAACACACAAAGTCAATCCAGAGATGCGAATAGATGCAAATTTGCGGCAGGCGATGTGAATGACACCATTCCCGCGAATAAAAATATAATAATGCTCTCCTTCTTTTTCTGATACATCTGGACATGTCACCATTACAGTCACCCATCCTCTGACTCATCAGTAACTATTTGAATGAAACTTCCGGCTATAAAATGGCTGAAAAGTGACTGGTGGCTATGCCACTTTCACTCTTTTTTGCTTTTTCTTTTTTGAGATTATTCTGCATCTCAAAGGGAAAAAAACTAGGGGTACTTCAGTGCTGTTCTAGGTCACAATCTTCCTTTTCTCTCACACTGAATAGCTCCACTTAGGGCATTATTGCAAGTCCCTGAAATAGTCTTGCTGTCTCGCACTTGGCCTTGTTTTCTCAAAGCTTTGATAATACAGTTTGATAGCGCAAGAGAAGCATTTAAATTTACTGGCAACACACAAAACAAACAGATTATAAAACTCTCCCTCGAGTCTGAGAATGCATACTTTTGTTGTATTTCCAATGAATTTCCTGCGTCAAAGCAAAACATACCTCTTATTTTGAATTAGCATTTATAACACAGCTTTGCACTGGACTGTCAAAAGTATCTAAAAGCCAAGATATTGGTTGCAACCATATCCATTATGATGAGTCTTAATCAATAAAGAATTCAATACAAAGAGCAAGAAAATAATATCATTTTGACTCCATCACTGGGAGTGGCGTCTATTAACGGATGCCATATTTTGGGGGGGAAGAGAGGAGAGAGATGATGGACTGCTCTTTTCTAACAGCACTAGTCTTCTTCTCTCCATCAGGATCGATTACCTTCCACCATCTCCTGCACTCCTACATACTCGTATTCCCTCACTAGAAAAACACACACAGACACACATGCCCAAAGTAGTTCTGCTGCAATGGCACAGGCCATTAGCAACAATCATGGCAGCTTGTTTGTAACTGAACCTGAAGGAACAAACGACAGCGCTTGGAGCCAAAGAGTAGGTGTGGAGAGCTTTACTTAGAACAGAACCGATAGGAGCAAATGTATCATGAAAATAACAGAGAGCTCACTGAAGCATGTGGACACCCCCTTATAATTAATGCCTTCGGATTTTACGTTCGAACAGGTACATAAATTCAAGCAAACAATCAAGCAACAACTCAGAACAAAATGAAGAGAAAAATGGACAAATGAGGCATACATCTCATGTTCCAGCATCAAAATTCTCCTGTGCACAAAACTCAGACCTCAACCCTGAACACCTGTGAAATGAACTAAATAGTATTGTTCAAGAGTTTGGAGTTAAGATGTTTTAATATTTTTGAAAGATGTTTCTTATGCTCACCAAGGGTGCATTTATTTGATCAGAATACATTAAAAACAGTAATATTGTAAAATTGTAATTGTAATTATATTTAAAAATATCATGTATTCCAGTGATGCAAAGCTGAATTTTCAGCAGTCTTCAGTGTCAGGAAAAATAAGAAACATTTATCTTATCAATGTTCAAAGCAGTTGTGCTGCGTAATATTTTTGTGTAAACTGTGAACAATTTTTCAGGATTCTTTGATGAATATAATGTCCAAAAGAACAACATTATTTAAAAACAAAAT
>JAHKKF010523982.1:0-25032 GCA_019740295.1 Labeo calbasu | reverse complement strand
CGGTTGTGTTCTCAGTTTGAGTCCTTGCTTGTTTGTATCCTTCCGATCTATGACTCTCTTTTCCCCCACTTTGCTTCCTGTCCATTCTCTAGTCTGTTCTTAACCAAAATAAATCAAACTAACTGCACAATATTTGGGAAAATGTAATTGCGCTTTTTCAGATAAAAATTGTGATATTAAAAACGAAATCCATGTCGGAGCCAATAGTTTTGTGGGCAGTGCGCCGATATATGGTGCAGTTGCACCTCGGGAGTCCCGAGATCAAATCCCGCCTTGTGGACCTTTCCCGAACCTGCCCCCCCTCTCTCCCACTCACTTCCTGTCTTATCTCCACTGTCCTGTTAACAAAAAATGAAAAAATTCCCCCCAAAAAAACAAAATCCATGTTTGCTGTGTGCACAATTTTCCCAAAGTTTTGTGATTTGTAATCAGTGCAGCTCTATAATAATAATGGTAACACTATGGGGAACAATTCTCACTCTTTACTAGTTACTTATTAGCATTCTTTTTTTTTATCATACTGGCTATTTATTAGTACTTATAAAGCATGTATTCTGCGTGAACATATTCTGCATCCCTAATCCTACCTAATACCTAAACTTAACAACTACCTTACTAACTATTAATAAGCAGTAAATTAGGAGTTTACTGAGGCAAAAGTTGTAGTTAACGGTTTATTAATAGCGAGAATTAGACTTTAAAATAAAGTGTGACCTTAACGATAAAAATAATAATAATTGTTTAATAAGCTGCAAGCAGTGTTGAAAGGGCCCTTAGACCTGTGCTAACCACCACCCAGTGGCTTTAGGAAAACAGCAAGCAGTGAACAATATGCATCTAAAGGGGTAAATATAGGAGGAATATGTAAAAGTCATTTATATGTGCCAAACTTTCTGCTGCCAGCTGGTGGCACTATGACTATAACTGAATATTGGCATGTAGATGTGTTCAGGCCAGCACTTTTATCAAACATATGAATTTGGTGTAGATTGAACATGGTACGTTTGAGTTAGTATAAAACATGACATATCCTTTTGCCAACAGGTGGCACTGTGATTATTACTGAATATTAGCCTTTAGATGTCTTCAGGCCAGTACTTATCAAATGTGTGAGGTTTGGGGCAGATCAGACATTGTATGGCTGAGTTACAACAACTTCCTTTTACATGGCGAAACATCAAACTTCGCCACGGACACGCCCTTGAAAACTCAAGATCTTCGTAATTTAACATTGCAAAGGCCTTTAGAGTAGACTGACCAAATCTAATGTTCATGTCATTAAATTTCTAGGAGGAGTTCGTTAGAGCGTAGAACATGTCACTTCCTGTTGCCAGCAGGTGGCGCTATGACTATAACTGAATATGGGCACAGGCATGTTTTCAGGTTAGGAGTCTTATCAAACATTTGACGTTTGGGGCAGATCAGACATTGTATGCCTGAATTCTAACAACGTCCTGTTTCATGGTGAAACATCAAAGTTTGTCAAGGTCTTCATAATTTAACATCACAAAGGGCTTTAGATTACACTGACCAAATTTGGTGTTGGTCTGTTTAAATCTCTAAGAGCAGTTCGTTTAAATACCACGAATGAAAATGGGCAAAAACAGCACAAAATTTGCAGAGAAAATTCTAAATAGCAGACTTCCTGTTGGGTTTCAGACTTCATACCGGAGGACTGTTTTGTAGGTATTGGTGTGTTACATGTGTCTACCAAATTTCATACATGTAAGTGAAACATAGCTTGAGAGGCACTTCGTTGAAGTTTTATAGGTGGCGCTATCGAGCCATTTTGCCACACCCACTTCTGAAACCCATATTACATGTAAATTTTCACAACTTCTGATGCGTATGCTAAGTTTCATGAGTTTTCGAGTGTTTAAGTCCTCAAAAATGTTTAATTTTTTAAATGATTAATTTTGGAGAAGAAGAAGAAACTGAGCAATTCCAATAGGGTCCTCGCACAATAGTAAAAGTAATCTAAAAATACTTTTTAAAAATAAAACAAAAGAAATATAATATTTATAAATTACAATACTTATATCTATGGCTATCTTAAAGGGATAGTTCACCCAAAAATGAAAATTCTGTCATTAATTACTCAGCTTCATGTCCTTCCAAACACATAAGACCTTCCTTCATCTTCGGAACACAAATTAAGATATTTTGATGAAATCCAAGTAATTACAGAATTTTAATTTCTGGGTGAACTATCCCTTTACTTCTTAATTTTCAAACATTAAACCATCACATTTTTATTTTGACAGAAAACCGTAGGGAGTCCCTAAGACTTTCTTTTTTTGATAAGTGCTTTTAATTAGACGTTTAAGCTAGTAAGCGACTCAAACTCGCAGTAAACTTCACCCTGAAACACACAGCACATATATTTATTTAAATCACTGTCTTTGCTATTTGACAATTGCTATATAGCGATTTTGTTTTGATTTTGATTAATCATGTAATCTTAATAGATAATAGATACACTCTACAAAATTAACATAAGGCATATCTGTCCTAAGGATAAATGACTTACTGAGGAGAAATGTCATACATCCACCGAAAAGTACCTTGAGACCTATTTGTTAATATTCAGTGCAAGAAAATGCTCAGATAAGTTAAAGGAGAAGTCCACTTCCAGAACAAAAATTGACAGATAATGTACTCACCCCTTCCATCCAAGATGCTCATGTCTTTCTTTCTTCAGTCATAAAGAAATTATGTTTTTAGAGGAAAACATTTCAGGATTTTCCTCCATATAACGGACTGATATGGTGCCCCGATTTTGAACTTCCAAAATGCAGTTTAAATGCAGCTTCAAACGATCCCAAATGTGGTTGTAAACGATCCCAGTCGAGGCAGAAGGGCCTTATGTAGCGAAACGATCAGTTATTTTCATAAAAATAATACAATTTGTATACTTTTTAATGTCAAACACTCGTCAAACTTCTAACATAATTTGTTTGCAGATTCCCCGTTTTTGGTTTTGAAATTCATGCATTGGGTGTGTTCACACTTGTCATGTTTGGTTTGATTAAAACAAACCCTGGTGCAATTGCTCTGTTAATGCGGTTCATTTGAGTAAGTGTGAACGCTGTCACCCGAACCCTGGTGCGGAGCGAGACTGCTAAAAATATGGGTCTCGGTTCAGTTCCAAACGAACTCTGTTGCTGTTCGAATAAAATATGAACGCGACACGTACCAAAGACTACTAAATGAACCAAAAACAGGAAGTAATGACAAGATGCAACGCTATGTGAACAACTGGTGTAGCCAAAACAAAATAAGCAGAGGGTAAACATGACAGCAACGAGGTGCCTTTTATGAGCTCTTTGTAAGTTCACAGGTAGTGAAAATGAAATCATATACACACAACAATGAGCGTGCTTAGTCCAGCAGACGCATTAGGTGTATTCGGCTTAGTAGATACTTTGATGTTACACGCAGCGCCGCTTTAAGTTGAACGCACCTTTTCCTTTTGTTTGGAGTGTTCAGTGAGTTCTGTCAAAAAATATACGTCATTCAATCAGGTTGTGAACGTATCACTATGCCTGAGGTTCGGTATCTTTAGGTTCGCTGTTAACAATGCCAGTGTGAACGCTAAGCAGACCAGGACCAAATGTATCATTTTCCGTTTTGGTCCGGACCAAACAAACCGAACACACCCTTAAATATAGCTTTTTATGTCCACTGTCACATATTGTGGTATTATTTGTGCTTCAAACAGAGCCTCTGAACTCCTCGCTATCAGCCCGCATGACTCTAATAATCTCCACAGAGCAATCCAGCATACTCTGCATGAGTCTGACACTGAATGAAGGTCATTTTGTTAAATTTTGTTAGTTTAGCTGAAGTCAATAATCAATAGCTCTTCATTTCAGTGAGGCTGTGATTTTCTCACTGGGTCACATTAATCACAGTCTGTTTGAATGGATCAAAACCAGAAGAAGAAACAACAATTAATCATGTCTAATTAAAAATTAATGCTAGCATTCAATTTTCATCATTCGTTCAGTTTTTCCACATCACTTCTTGTGACTGCTGGATTCCCAGTGTTATGTGTGTGTGTGTTTGTGGGTATTAGGGGTATTGTGGTTTAGTGTTTTGAGGGGTAATGGGATAAGGTAAAGCAGGGGGGTTCTGGGAAAGCAGCAGATGTTGACCCCCTTGTTTCCATCTAAGTTCGCCGGTGTGACGCTTCTCAATCAATTAGCTTGAGTTAATCAGTCACTCATATCAGATGCTCAGTGAACCATCTCTCTGACACTCCAATGCCAAATTGAATCTGAGGGCCACACGCATACACACACACACACACACACACACACATGCATACAATCACCATCATCATCTCCTGTTTTCAGCCTCTGCTAGTCCAAAATCCGGAAGCTGATGAATGTTTAGATCCTCAAAGTTACATCACTTAGTTTTTATATAAAAATTCTATTTATCTTAAACAGTCTTTCCTCAATCATTTCCTTTTCCTGTCTTTATCCATTCTGTATGTGTGTTCAAAGAGCCATTGCACCCTGCTCAGTTTAAACAATACTGTTTAGTGATTCATTACTTTAAAGTGCCCTTTTATCATGCACTATCTTCTGTTGTCTTATTGTCATTGGTAGTCTTTCTAACCCTCAATAGAGAGTTTAAGATCCATTTTCCACAGAACATAAGGCCTGTGGAGCACTAAAGATTGCTTTCATTTAATTTTAGCTCTAAAGCAGAAAAAAAAGATTTATTCTCACTTTTAGTGCTTTAGTGAGAATATTTTATTTTATGCTCATCAAGGCTGTATTTATTTGATCAAAAATACAGAAAAAATAATAATATTGTGAAATATTATTGTAATTTCTAATATCGGTTACCTTTAATATACTTTAAAATGTAATTTATTTCTGTGATTCAGCAATGAATTTTCATCAGCCATTACTTCAGTCTTCAGTGTCACATGATCCTTCAGAAATCACTCTAA
Source organism: Labeo calbasu (assembly GCA_019740295.1). Taxonomy (NCBI): domain Eukaryota; kingdom Metazoa; phylum Chordata; class Actinopteri; order Cypriniformes; family Cyprinidae; genus Labeo; species Labeo calbasu. The sequence continues at coordinate 20,066 of JAHKKF010523982.1, read as the reverse complement.
TATACTGATTTATTATCAGTGTTGAAACTGTTGTGCTGCCAAATATTTTTTGGAACCTGTGATACATTTTTCAGGATTCACAAAAAATATTAAGCAGCACAAATGATTCCAACATTAATTATAAATAAGCACATTACAGTTATTTCTGAAGTGTCATTTGACATTGAAGACTGGAGTAAAGGCTGATGAAAATTCAGCGCTGCGCCACAGAAATGAATTATAGTTTAAAGTGTATTAAAATAGGAAACCAATATTAGAAATTGCAATAATATTTCTTTTTTTTTTGTATTTTTGCATAAGAAACTTTTGAATGGCAGTGAGCATACAGTAAAGGTTTATTCAAAAACAGTTTATTCAAAAAAACACATTTTTTTAAATCCAAAATTCGACATCATTTGCATTTATACATATTTGCCAACTTTCACAGCCAGACTTCCTCTTCACAAGTTGATTTCAGAGCATCTGTGAGTGAAATATGGTGTTTTTAATTTTCAAAAGTAAGAGTTACAGCAACATTTGGCAGAACCAAAACAATCATATTAGACACATCATACTTACTCCATTTATTTTAATTTTGATCTGACTATTAGAACTGACAAACTGTTTTGTAATCTATCACATATGCAGTGATGTAAAGCCTCCAGCAGAGAACAGGGTAAAACTCCATGTGTTTCAATTACATTTCATTTCACTGCATCTCGTAAGACCAGAGAAAAATTACCCAACAAGAGAAAAATGCAGATGTGTGAATTTTTGTGTTCATTACTCAAATTAATTACCCAAATGGTGACTCGCTTCGATTGAACGCAATGAACACACAGCAGAAACGTCCTCGCGCCGACATTCACATGACACGCCATTTATTACGCAATCGCATGATTACCGCCCCGGTTTATACTGCATTGTTTTACGTGTTTACTTTTGATTAATCAAATGTTTACGATCGCAAGACGTCCTACTGGGAAAGTACAGATCTGCAAGCTTGCCGTGCCTGGGGTACGGCTGCAAATATTAATCTCAAACAGTAACGCACAATCATCAACTCCCCTCATTTATACTCATAACTCAAAGAATATATTACAAAAGTGCTGATATCAAAGCACTCTGTGGCTCCTGCACTGATGTATGTTATGAAATAAGACTTTGCTGCTGTCAAGGCTTTTTCTGCCCAAATAGCTTCCTCCAGCCAATGAATTCTTTAGAGTCTGATAAGTTCCCCTGCACAGGAACCCTAAAGTTTAGCAATCAAACTCCAGATTGTGTTCCTTCTGATAAGACACAGAGGGGGGAAAAGCCTGAAGACGTTCTCCATTGTGGACAATCACCTATTTGTCCATTCTTCTGGTTTCTACTGGACCATCATATTTACTGTAAACAACTGAAAGACCTCAACACAGATGGGAATGTTAGTTCCAAGCTTGTAATTAGAAAGAAACTCAATAGGAAAAAATTGTTCGAGGGTCAAACGTCTCATTCATGCTGAGTTGTAGATAAGCAGTGCCATAGGAGAGTGAGAGGGAGGAGACCTCCCTATTTGATCAGCGTTCCTTCACATTCCCCGGCCTCCAAGCTTGCTTAGATTCCAATCAGCTCCATGGGATTCCACAGACGGCCTTATCAGTGTTAGAAACCCTGACCTCTGACCCCTGGGCTTATCAGTGACCAGTGTTTGAGGTGAGGGGAGAAACCCATCAGCGACTGCACTTACTCCAGGCGTTTCAATTACAGTGTTTGTGTGAATATGGGTTTCATGGCTCTGAGATAAGTGAAGTTGTGTAATTAAAGCTAAGATTAAGAATTACCTAGAGAGGCACTTTACCTGTTATTCCTGATTATTTGACAGCTCATTTAGTCCCTTCATATATACGTGAGAGATGGGTGTATTTGGTTATTATAAAATGAAATCCCAAATCAAAGATGAGGAAATTGTGTTTACAGATATACAGCGGTCGCCGTTAATGGCGTATCCTAGAGGAGGGCGTTGACGCGCTGAGGAATGAGCTATTGTGAAGATAATTAGAGATGGCTGAATATCATTTGTCATTCGTGATTCATCAGGTTCAGATATTATATTGTTATTTAATAAGGACGTCTCTTGTTCCTCTGGTCCGCAGTGATTTGACTGAAATTCAGCAGGCTGTTCTGCTGAAATTAAGCCTTCCCATCGGTTATATGCTTTTGATTCAGCATAAACGCACACGTTATTGTTTAATATGATGTGAGGGTTTTATCAATAGACTTTAATTCTCCTGTTTGTTCCCTGATCCTGCCATGCTTTCATCTGTCTCCCTTGGCAGACACCTGCCCCCTCATGGTTCAAAGGTGAACTGCACCAGATACTTCCAAAGACACCAAAGCTGGACGGATGTGCTACTGAATTAAATAACATCATTTGCTGTGTTTCTTGAACATTAGAGAATATGTAAATGTTATGGCAATTAAATTCTGCCTTGTTTATAGGTTGGAGTATTTGCAAGGAGCAATACACACCGCTCCTGCTCGCAAGTAGGTATTTCTTCAGGCTGGTTTAAATGAATGTGAGCGCATGGAGACGAAAAGGCCTTGTGGGAGTTGGATGGCTTTGTGGATAATGAGAACTACAGTTTCCTCCACCACTATTCTTCTGTATGAACCCCAGGACACCGCTTCAACCTGCAGTGATAATCACGCCGGAGGCGGCCGCAGCTGACACACAGCAGTAAATAGGGGAATAAAAGTCCGCTCCTGCAGACACCCGGACCTAAGATCTACAGCGTTCAGATTTAGGTTTACTGCACCCAGTGCAACTTCTGTACACAAACAGGCAGATCAGAGAGGATAGATGTGTGATTACTGGATGTGGATGTTTGTGTGTGTGGGCACTGGGTGAAACGGAGAAGCAGATATAACTCAAAGAGTCATCTGAACATGGGGACACGCTGATGGGCTGTGTGTTTGTCCCCAGTAAATAGGCAAAGCTATGTTCCAGCCGAGCCACATTAGAGAGTCGCCCGTGTATATGTACTGCTGATATAATAATTTACTGTTCATCTGTGCAGAGTTGAGTTTATTGAGGATACCAGGGAGCGAGAATATCAGTGTGCGTGTTGGCTGTATTACTCACTTCGAAAGAATGAGTAATGCAAGGTTGTGATTTAGCTTGTTTACTTTGGAACAATATGAATATGAAAGTCTTCATTATGTACTTGGCATGAGTGAATGTTAGTGATGAAACTGAAATTATTTTTTAATCGAAACGCTGAAACTGAAATTAAGGTTTTCATTTAGCCGAATTAAATTTAGATAACCCAGTCATACTAAAGTTTATCTGAAATTTACATATTGCTATTCTGCCATCATTTTTGGTCACAGTAAAATGCATCCATTGAAATGTTTGCTGTTCATCTTACATACTGGTAGCTTCTCTGTGTTGTTGCTCGTATCCAGTAAACAGATTTGACTCTGGCTCTGCTCTGGTTCTGCTTTAGGCCTGTGTATTAGCTGCTTGCCCCACTTTGGGTGTTTCTCCTCCGGGTTTGATGTGGGCAGAGCTCTCAGCTCTGGTGCCCGTTCCAGCTGTGGTACACTATTTAGCCCCAGGGCTTGCTTAGCAAGGGTAATTGGATCTGGGTGTTAATCTGTGCAATACGTCTAGAGCAGTCTACTGTCCAATGACAGTGAGAAACTCATTCAGGCATTTGACTGCTGCAGGAGTGTTTTGGCTGGCTTACCAAAGAGCTTCGTCAAGCTTACAAGGAGTTCAGAATGAATCTGCAGAAATGCTGACTGAGTTGTACCAAACTGAGAAATCACGTAACTCTGGCACTTAAATTCCTTTTCCTTTTAGACAGGATTGTCATCTTCATTTATAAAATGTCTTCTTGGTGCTACCCCTGATGATTTATGTTGAGTCAGTTAGCACTTTTTTAAATATCTGAAAGCACGCTTTTAAATATATATTACAGGGCAAGGTTTAGTTTTACTTGATGGTTGCACCACTTGACAGTTTTGTCATTTTTGAGAATTTTCTTAATTTAATTCAGTTCTCTTTATTTATTTATTTATTTTAAATAGCACACTTTTTGGTGAGTTTTTTTCCAAGTCATTTGGATTAACTTTAAGAAAACGTATTTATTATAACTTGATATTCTTGTGATTTTTATTATGACTTAAGTTGTGTAAACATGCATGATTCAGTGTGCAAGAAAAATTGTTTTTGTTTGCTTTTTACTTGGTTACTCCAGCTGACAGTTTGTTTTTTTGTTTTTTTTAGAAATATCACAGGTTTTGATTAAATGTTATTAAAAGGTGTTTATTCAGGTCAAGTGAAGTAACCTTAAACGTTATATTCATTATGACTTTTTTTTATAATATTCTTGGTATTTCCTGACTCACATGTACTATATACTTTTTTGGTTGCACCACTTGACAGTTTTGACATTTTTGAGGATTTCCCTAACTTAATTCAGTTCTCTTCATTTATTTAAAAAGATATCACACATTTTGGAGAATTATCTTTCTGAATAGAAACTTGATTATTCATGACTTGATATACTTGGGATTTTTAACATGGCTTAAGTTGTGTAAACATGCATGATTCAAGGTGCAAGAAAAATATTTTTGTGCTTTTTACTTGGTTACCCCAGTTGACAGTTTTACATTCTAAAGCATTTCCTTAATTTAAATCTGTTCTGTTCTTATAGGCATGTTTTGTTCAGGTCAAGTGAAGTAACTTTAAACTTCTTTATATTCATGATTTTTTATATATAACATTCTTGGTATTTCACACGTAATGAAGTACTTTAGTACTGTTTACTTTATGGTTGCACCACTTGACAGTTTTGTGTTTTAGAGCATTTCCTTAACTTAATTCTCCTCTATCCTTATTTTTAAAAATATCACACATTTTCTTAAGGTCAAGTGGAGCAACCTTAAGAAAACATTCATGACTTGATATTCCAGTGATTACATCACGACTTACGAGGTGTGTAAACTTGCATGCTTCATGGTGCAAACAGTCACTCTGTGGTTACTCCAACTGACAGTTTTGTTTACTATTTTGTTGTTGTTGTTTATTCCTTTATTTTCTGTTTGTGAACATAAATGTACATATACAGTAGTCAACATTTGAAGACCTTTCATCAAAGGTGTCCTAAAACCAAAACAATACCCATTCTTGTCTTAGGACAACTTTGATTAACTTTTTTGATCCACTCTGACTACTGCGTGTCTTCAGGAACTTTCTATTTGTACTTTCTTCCTTCCAGACATAAACGCTGATAGCTGTAAACAAGCAGATGTGTCAGCATTGGCTGCTCTTTTGGCTCGAGCACGACTTAAGCTCAAATGGTGTAAGAAGATGAAGTGCAGCCACTGCTGGGACCGCAGCAGGGACTTTCCTCCCTGTATGGCCGTCAGGAACCTTAGAGCTCACACACGCGCACACACACTCAACACTTCCCCCATGAGGCTGAGAGTGTGGATAGCCTCACCACCATGCACAGAGGCTCCACTGTTCTACAGAGATCTCCTCATGCTCAGCCTGGCATTAGCCAAAAAGATGGATGATCACAGGTCTGCTGTGGGTCGAGGTGTGTGTGGACAGCACAGGCCAGGCCTGTCAACACTTCAAAGGGAAGCTGTTATTTCACCCTGATCCAAGACCAACCCTCACTATACCCAAACTCTGACCTCATCTGTGATAGGTGACACCACACGACTGGTCTGAAGACAGTGTAAAAGAGCAACCTTTATCAAGTATTACTGTTGACAGGCCCAAGCCCCCAGGTCAAATAGTGCTGTGGTCTCAAGAGCTGAGAGATGGAGTCAGTACTCTCATGGAGAGATAAGAGCACGACGGCCTCTCATTGAGGCCTTGTCAAGTGATCTATGAAACTTATCATTCAGTGGTTGGTGATGATGAAAACAAGTCCAGTGTTACAAAAACAATCATGTTTGATTCTCATTTCCTCTGTAAGTGAATACGATTCTCAGAATTAACAGCTCACGTATGGCACCACACATGACTAATCATGTGACTTCAGTAAGACATGACCTGAAACTGACAAGGCATCAAAAGCTAAGAAAAACTTCCCCGTGCTTCCCCAGCTGCCTGTTGTCACAGTGTCGAGCGTGTGCAGGGTGGTTGAAGAAAGAGAAGTTTATTTTGGGATCTGCAGGGTAATGCTGTGTCATTAAACCCGCTGTAGTTAGTAGCGGATTGGGGCCCTCGTTGTCCCTATATTGGGTGGATCTGAAAAGATCTGTGCACAAAAACATATCAGAGTTTGGGTTCCTCGAAGCTTTGATGTGCACAGTGTGGTGGGTGAGGTCTACTCTAGCCCTTCTTTCTAAACCCCAAACTCTTGCTGTACCTTAGTATCCTATTTCTGCCTTCATATGTTTTTGAATGCAGGGGGGCTAAATTAAAGGACTCTGGATGGGAAGACCCAGAGGGACAAGTTCCTCCCAAGTTCTGCTTTCTCTTCTCCTTTTCTCAGTGGCCCAAATATCCTACCACAAACCTCTGCTTGTTGTTATTATTTAAACTGTGAGTGTGTGTGTGTATTTTCAACAGTCACAAGAAAAAAAAACAGATGTTTTTAGTTTCTGTCAAACATCTGTCGGCATGGAACGTTTACCATTGGATTGTTCAGTTTCTTGTATTTTTGCTCAAAGTTTGACCCCTATACCCTTGTTGGTCTTGCCTTGGCTTGCTGTCAAAAACATTTGCATTAATTCAATCTCAGCCACGCATTACCATGCACATTTCCTTACCTAATGCATGGCTCAACTCAGCATTTTCACTTTTCTGCCTAAAGTCAACTGGAGGGCATCAAAACTGTTACGTTTCTGACATCAATCATGTAACAAGCTGTCAAACGTAATGGCAGCTTACATATAATTATCATAATTACAACAGTTTCCTTCTGTTGTTCCCTTATGTTATTGCTAAATCTTGGTCAATGATGTGATGCTTTTTTTTGTCCGGATCTATTTCAGCCCTCTTCTATGATTAACATGCTTTTCGTTTCTGAATGACATAATTTTGGGGGATTTTGTGAGAAAATTTAAAAATGTGTCTAGGTGGTGTAACTGCGCAATAATAAATTTTCCTTTTTTCTTCCTCAATTATTTGTTTTTTAATATTATGAATATTTGAAAAACTGCTGTTCACCAAAATCAATGTGGCGTAACCGTAAAACAATGACAGTATCACTTACTAGGACTTTTTTTTTGATGAAAATGCATATTTTGTTCATGTCAAATGGAGTAACCACTCGAAAAAATGCCTTTTTATACATGAAAAATGTGATTCTTGCTATTGCAGGTTTTGTTTTTACTAACATAATTTTCTAAAATCTAAAATAAACTTAGAGGAATGTACTTCAGTACTATTTTTTACATAATGGTTACGCCACATGACATTTTTTTGAGTAATTCATTTTATGTTGGCAATAATGAAGCTATTATATAAATATGTCTTCCGAAATACATAAAACCACAATCGAATACAAAGATTGCTTTTCAAAAAACCTATCACATATGTTTTAAACTGGACACTTAAGCGATTTGATCATTTTGGACATCATTATTTGTCAGTGACCCATTGTTAGCAGCATACATCGTGTACCTCCTTGAAGAAACTCTCCAAACCATCCTGTGGTTTCGCACAGCCACGAGCGTTTGACGAGCCCGTGTGGCTGTGGGCGCTTGTGTTTCTCTCGCTCGCCTTTTTATAGCGTAACTGCGGGACTAGTGGCTGGTCTTTAATCAGAGACTGGAGAGGCGGGCCGAGGTGCTGACTGTAATGCGATAGCTGCGCCCGTCCTTAATGCTATTACATCCACATGCTGCTGCTGCCGCGCAAGACTCAGCGCTCAAACGCAGAGACGCGCAGTGCCAAAGAGACAGCGCACGGAGTATCTCTATCACAAGACTTCAGTTACGGACCCTCTGCACAGAACTGCCCTTTTCTGACAGTTTTCCGCCGTGGTCAGTGTTTCCCTATATCAAGATAGAGCATTTTGTGCTGGATTCTGTGGGGACGAGACCGGGAAAACGCTTTATGTCAGTTGGATTTGAAGGCGAGAGAAAGCGGCGCTCACCTCACTCACTCACTCACCCGCTGCTATAGCTCGAGGAAATCAAGCCAAAATATGTTGTCGCGCTGAACTCTGGCTTTTAAAGAAGCGAAAGTTGTTTAGTTTTAATCAGCCGTTTTATTTCGTTGACGTTGCTTTTGTTTAGGATATAACTGGAGATGTTAAACAGCCAAGTCTGGGTTGAATTTACGCATCCAGCATTTTGAAGCACATCGAGAAAGCAGGCGGAAGAAATTGTTATCAGACTAAAGGCACAAGTGGATACATCATCAGTGGACAAGAACATTTTCAAAGAACATCACAAGAACTTCAGCATTTCCTCTACACGCACTGGGTGAACATCACCCAGAAAAGATGGATTTATTCACAAAGCTCTGTGGATCTTTACTTGTCTTGTGTGCGGCATTAGTTTATGGAGAGGAGGGTAAGTTTTTCTTGCCATTTGTTTTTTTATCTGAATCAGTATAGGTTTTCATTAAACGCGTGTGCTATAATGTGATATTGCACAAGGCACTGCGACCACATTATTGATATATCTCAGTTTATGTCATTTTGGGTATTTGTATTGAATCTTAGGGCTGTTATCGTACCTCACAACTGACAGACAAAACGGCAAATATTCTATATTCAATACTTACTATCTTAAAAAACGGCAAAAGAGTGGGGGAAAAAACTGAAAATAAGAAAACAAAACCAGAACGACAACACTAAGATGATGAGCCTCTGAAGCTTTCAGAAGGTTTTAGTGTGATGGGTGAAAGCTCACCGCGTGCGCTGGCAGTCTCTTGCCCGCTGGAGGTGACGCGCGCTCGGCATGAGCTCCGAGAACGCCGCGCTCCACACTGGACTCCACCGTACGTTTTCACAACACTATTTTGTGTGTTTTTATTTAATTAACAGTGAAATACAGTTAATTGTTGTTTCAGGATTTGGAGCATTTTGCTCACAAACGCACAGAGAAACTCTAGAGTAAATTACGCAGCAGATTCTCTTCATGCCACGAACGGTATGCTAAATTAAGCCGCCTATCACTTAACCCTTAAACATGTAATATATGTATTTTTGACCTACGAAGTCGTAACTCATCATTTACGGTGTTTTTCTAGTCATAGTGTTCCTGTGTCATGGTTACTTAGTCTTGACGACTGTATTTGTGCAGCCGCGGGCACATGATCGAAGCACTTCCAGTGACTCTCATGGAGAATATCAGCGGGGATACAGAATATAATGTATATATTTACCTATAGGCGATATATAATCTATGTATGTTTGCACATATTACTGTGTATGCACTAATAGATTTTGTGTTTTTCGTATTTTGATAGCTTTTATGTGACATTTCTGAACTCGTTGCTGGTGATTCGAAAGACAGGTTTTGCATTCAAACTATCTTTAGCGAGTTTTATTTACCTTCCTGACCGATTAAACTCACTTCAGCCACTGACACACTGAGGTATTTTTAAGGTAAACCTTTAAAGAAGTCTTTTAACGGTAACATATTTTCGCAAATCAGAGGGAAAAAAAAAACAAAATGACATTATTAACCTTGAAATTTTGCTTTATGAATAAGTAAACATACGTGTGAAAGATAACTTTGCTTTTACAAAGTCGATGTGGTATCTTTTTTGAGTCTGTCTCGGGTGAAAACTATTGGCAAACGGTTTGAAGGGTTTTTCAACGGGGATTTTTATTGTTGTAGTCTACACGTTTTACGTGTAATATTACGTATCACGCGATCATTCGGAAATATTTATATATTTTTCAAGATTTCTTTTTCATTTCTTTGTAACTTTGCAGCCTCACAAAATAGATAACGTTTTCGTTATACATTATTTGTGTATGCAAATACGTAGTAGCAGAACACTTTAATGTAAACTGAGTCATTTTTCTGTTGGACAACACAAGATAACCTACTTACTGGAGGATTAGTTCACTCCAAAATAAATATTGTGTCATCATTTACTCACCCTCATGTTGTTTCAAACTGCCCTCTGTGGAACACAAAAGAAGATGTTAGGTAGAACAGTTAGAACTTACAGTCTCAGTCACCATTCACTTCTATTGCATCTTTATTCCAAACAGTGAAAGTGAATGGAGACTGCTAAGTGTCCTTTTGTGGTTCATGGAAGAAAGTCAGTAGGGTGAATAAATGAAGACCGAAGTGTTCAAGTTAAGTTTTTGTTAGGTCTCTTTTTACTCTTTCAACATTTTTCCTCCAGTAAAGTTCTTTTGGACTAGCATTAGCTGTATTTTCCAACCAAATGTCGAAGGCAGTGCTGCCAGACCCAACAGATCTGTGTTGGGATCTGCACCTGATCCAAGAGAGAGCTCTCCACAGGGGTCCTTCTAAAAGCCCAGCTATCTTTCCAACACAACAACAGTGCCTTAATTAGTCCTGTTAAGCTTCAGACGGTCTGAATCAGATGGATGAATGGTTTTGAGAAAGGGAGAATGGCTTAACCATCTACTGCTGGGACAGGAAGCCCTGCTGAAGTGAGCTGGACTCAGCAGCTGATGAAGCACACGCTAAACGACAGGGGGGCCGAAGCCTCTTGTTCTAGTGCGGACAGAATGTAATAAGACAGAGCGGCGGAGCTCTAAGTGTCTCATCACTGCGATTAAATATCAGCTATTCATCAGCAGACGCTCGCTCAGTGAAAATGAGAAACCTTATTGACTTCCGCCAGTCAGCTGCTGATATTTTCCAGCTCCTCTCCCGTGGCGGCGGTTATGGCTGCCGAGCAGATGAGCCGTGTGTGGCGATAGCATGCGGACGCGTGTGCATCTACATGTTTGAGCCTGAAAGACAGCATGTCCGGATGCTCGTCCATATTTTTCCCGGTGTACCTACTGGTACAAGCGCAAAGAGCATGTTGTTGGCAAAGCCTCGGCCACCTGCGCCTGGAGGCAACGCTGCGATTGATTACATGCTTATGCAGCTGTGCAGACACACCTGACCACCTGCAGATCCTCAACACGCTCCAGAGAAACTGCAGCTACCGGAGCAAACTCAACTGCAGTTTAGCACACATCAGTATCCTGATGGAGACCGCCGCGTGTCGTGCCGAATTTCCGAGGGAATATGAGAGCAATTCTCTCCTGGCGCTGGTTGTTTTCCGTGGCGTACAGAGTGAATGGGATCTCTTTAAAGTTTCATCGGATCCCTGCTAAGCCCATTTGTCATGTTCGTTTTTTGCTGTTCAGTGGCCCCGAGCTTATTTCATTTTCCATGCGCACATCTTTGGTTTTTATAGGCGATTGGTTCTGAGTTTCACTTTTGACTTGTTCATCCAGCTCTTAATGTGAGTCACCTGCTTTTAGTCTGTTGGAGCTTCACTTTCTATGTGTGTGTGTGTAGCGTTAGGTTTCGTCCAGCAGCACCTCCTCTGAGCCCTTTATACTGTTGATGCTGATGAAAGGCAGATGTGGACTTCTGGCAACCTCTTTGTGTGTTTAAGGTACTCTGTGTTCTAACAATGAGTTTGATAACAAGACCAGGGCGATGCATTTCATGTCTGATCTCTTCAGATTACATATATCCAAGTGACTTTTGCAGAATTAGGAGCCTTTTGAATAACTTGTGCAAAAAGTCCATTGGCTGTTGTCTGTAATGTAGTGATACATTAAGCACAGCTCACCCAGATGTCACTTTCTGTAGGTTGTTGTAGCAAATTCCCATGACCAACGTGAATATGAGCAAAGCTGCCCTCATGCGAAACTCCCGATCGCACAGATTCCTATCGGATTGACCTGATTTGCCCTCAAAATTCCGTCGACCAAAAGTAAATGTGACCTCACCTGTAAAGTTTCTAGATCAGCAACCCATGAACCGCAGAGTTTAAGCAGAAACAAATGTTTTGGTTTGGATGATGGGCCAATTAGTTTTAAATGTTTCTGCAATTTCTAATCAGTTTCAACCGTTAAACACACCGGATCTCCACCAACAATGGCCATTATGTAAATCACTGCAGTTTGTTGTCATGTCTGCTCCCTGCACTGTTTTCTTCTCTTTTCCGTCTCGTGTAATGGGTAATATTAGCACTCCCTCAGCAGAAAATGGGCCTGTAAATCAGCTAAAAGAAGGTCAGATATTTGTATTCGCGCCAGCAAATGCGCCGGCACTCGTTCACTCACTCTCGTGTGGCAGGCGCTGGAAAAGTGCTGAAACAGTGCTATTGGGATGAAATTCAAAACAAGCAAGAAACCCATAAATAATGCAGCTCCATTCTCGTTCCCCCACCCACCTGCTCAGCACCGTTTACAGTTACTTATGGCCCTAAAGCGAGGGGGCCGGCAGCAGGCATACCCACCGCCAGCATCCTCAATCCTGCAGGAAGTGAGGCGGGGAGAAACGTCACGTATCTGAAGAAAAAAGAGGAGCTGGGTTGTGCGAATTGACAAAGTGCCGACACGGGAAGCTCTGACAGGATGAGATCTGTAGCGGTTGTTGTGTGTACTCAGCAGAACACAGTTGTGGCGAATAGTGAGCGTGGCGTGCTGAGTCTTATGCTAAGTGAGGATGGAAGATACTATTGATTTCCACCAACAATCAAGGCTATTGATTGGTTCGGGCCAATATTTGATTTTGTGAATCGAAGGAGCGCTATTAGTAGATTCAGTTTCTATTGAACAGTGTGACGTTTTGCTGTAGTGTGGGAAGGCTCATGCTATGAGACCAGCACTGAACAATCTATCATTTATTGACCCAAATAATACATGTCAGCTTCCAGGCGCTGACACCTAGTGGTGTGGATGTAGAACGTGCGCAAACATTTTTAGAAACTGGTTCCGCCGAAATTTGATTTTGTAAAGGAAATCTAATTGCTGTAGTGTGGGATATCACATGATATTTTGGCAGGCCGACTCTGTGAGTAAACTTTATTTTACACTTGCGCACAGTAATTTTTGTTGTACTGTCTGGTAAGGCAGTTGTATTGGACTTATACTGACACCTAGTGGTGTGGATGTAGGATTTGTACATTGTTGATGCCATTTGTGACCCTAGACCACAAAACCAGTCTGAAGTAGCATGGGTGTATTTGTATCAATAACCAAAATACACTGTATGGGTCATTTGTATTACTGATGTTTCTTTTATGCTAAAAATCATTAGGATATTAAAGAATGTTCCATGAAGATACTGTGTGCATTTCCTACCGTAAAAATATCAAAACTTTATTTTTGATTGGTTATATGCATTGCTAAGAACTTTAAAGGTGATTTTCTCAGCATTTTGATTTTTTTCAGATTCCAAATATTTCAACTATCTCAGCCAAATATTGTCCTAACAAACGATACATCAATAGAATAGTGTATTTATTCCACTTTTAGATGATGTATAAATCTCAATTTCAAAAAATGACTGGTTTTGTGGTCCAGGATCACATTTTAGAAATGCATTATTTGTACATTATTCTTTTTTGTTATTTATTTTTTAAATGTTTAGTTATCGTGGATTACACTGTTGTTTCAAAATGTTGTTCTGAAAATTATTAGCTTTTATTATTAATTTTATGTAAGCATACATGATCTTAAACACTAGAACGGTTTATTTCTGTATGCTTTCTTAAAGCCTTTTAGGTGTGCAACTTTAAAAAAGTTCAGTGAAACAAAATCATGTTTTACGTTTTCAGCGAAAATAACATTTCCATTCCCCAACACATAACTTTCATCTGTACTTGGCGCACATCTAATCATCCGCAAACACACACATGCGCACACACACACACACAGTGTGTTGACTCTGGCCCATTCGTGTACTGCTGTGATAGCATGTGGCAGAGACTGTAGATGGATAGACTCTTTTAGCAGTACAGACACAATAATTCATGAGGCCACCACACACAGCAACACAACACTACTGCAGTATCTGTCGCTCTCTCTGCTCAGAGCGGAAATGAATCTCTGCACTGTCAGACCGGTTCTGTTGAGGCCCAGAGCTTAGGGAGGAAGAACACCTCCTAATGAGACCCGTCAGCCTGTCGACCCTCCTTTCTGCAAGCACACGCATACACAAACAAATCGAACTGGAACGTATGAGAAAGTGATGATTCTGGGATTGTTCAGATGCAGCCTACAGGAGTGTATTTAGCGCAAAGCTACATATTTACTAATTCAATGAGTCAGTGGGTTGCACGAACGGCTAGTCAGAATGTTTTAGGTTGATGAGGTGCATTTATATAAAGACACGCCGTTGTGTTGGAAAACAGCTGGATGGAGAGCAACAGAGATGTGTTTCTAAAACTTGGGCTATTTTTAACTTGACGTGCTGTCTTAAAAATGCAGTACTAGTGATGGGACATTCAGAAACAGCATGGGATCTGACGCAATCAACAAAGACGGCCATCTGCATGTATGTGTCTATAGTGGTGTGTTTTAGAAAGGATAAATTAAAGACTTTTCTGAGATGGTTTTACCATGCAAATGATTTTACATCTAACACGTAAAATATCAAGACTGTTTAAAAAATCTGAGCTGTTTATAAAATTATAAAACTTTAAGAATATTTTGTTGTTTAAACCAAATATTTTTCTAGAATATAAAACATTGCACTTGCAAGAAAATAATTAAATTCAGCTGTTGTTTGGCTATTTAGTACAAAGTTTGTCGTTTGAAGCGAGATGCGTTGCATCAGATTTCTTTTGTGCAGCGTTGAGCTTTATGAATGCTTTAAGCTTTAAGAATGCATTGGCCAGTTAGAGGTGCCTAGATTAGTCAGCGCTGAAAACGCCGGAACTTTGAATGTACACACTCACAAATTCCCTCATCATAAACAATACAGTGCAGATTGGATGTAAATAAAAGATTGATTTCGTAGCTTCAGTGATTATAATGGGAGTTTTTTCATAACTTGCACTGTTGGATTGCAATTGCATGATGTCATTGCCCTGTTCAATATTTGACGAAGCTCTGTGTTGGAGCAAAGGTGAGCGGTCTCCTGGTTTCAGAATTAGGCCGTATTTTGCCTGGTTTAGTTGCAGTATTCTTTGAATGCAGTGTAAATCTGGAAGGCATGAAGAGGTCGCATCCTACCACATCAATCTTGTTTTCCGACGGTGAGAAAGTCGGTGACTGAGTGTGAGAGATCAAGTGTGCAATACAGATGAGTTGTAATTGTTCGCAGAAAGCGCTGTGGAAACCAGCCACAGACCTCAAACTGTCAATCAAAGCCCTCACTTCCTCTGAACTCCTTCCCAGCGTCCCCACTGGGCCACTATGTGTGACGCTACAACATCGGCTCAGTGCATGTTGGTTGCGGTGTATTTGTTGTGAATTTCAAGTAACGGCAGCAAAGTGCGTGCCGTGCGTGCCGTGTGTCCGTCCTTCCTGGGCCACTGCTGGTGTATGATGAGCAGGACCACACGGAATCCGGCACCACAGAATTCCACAGATTCCCACAGAATTGGAACGCCTGTGATCTGCTGAGTATTAAACATTTGGATGGCACTGCTTTCAACTGTAGTTTGTGCTTTCTGTTTAAAGGAAGTGTTATTTTTAAAGAAAGAAGTTGCTGTTGTTTACTCACCCTCGTATAGTTTCAAACCTGTTTGACTTTCGGCAGAACCCAAAGAAGATATTGTTTCAAATGCTTTTGTCAGTGGGATCCAAAACATCATTGAACCCCAATGACAATGTCTTTGCATCAACAAGAACAGCTCAAGAAACAATCTTCAAAATATCTTCTTCAGGCAAGTTCCTGAAGCCATCTTGAATCATTCAGTGTCTCCGCACATTAAAACATTTATATGCCGCCTCTCCTCGAACATGCGCGTTGACATCGTAGCGCTCTAGCAGAGGTTAAACAGCTGTGCCTCAATACTATGATCAGAGCAATAATGAATGAGAGCCATATCAATTATTTGAGCTGTGGGAGCCGAGGGCTTGTTCGGGAAGAGAATGGTAAACACAGGCAGGGGAGAGAGAGAATGAGTGCACTATCTCTGCGCTTTCCACACAGAAAGGCATCTTTGTGACTGATCACAGCATTGGGTTGACCTTTGACCTCATGCAGACACACTTCCTGTCACTGAATAGCTTGTCATGTGTGATAGAGTGTTTTTTATTCTGAAGAGACTGTTGAAGAATGTGTCCTAATGTTTACAGATTGCTTGTTGTCAGTGATACAGTTGTATACCAGATGACAGCTGGGACAAGTGTGTTTGACACTGGACACAGCAGATTCTTTGATTTCCCAAGTTTGTGTTCATTCGTATTAAACATCGGGACACTGAACAAAAGCCTTTAGTTGCCAAGTCATGACTGCTTCACTTATTGACTAGCAGAGGTCAGCTATTTCCTTTCACTCAATTAGAGTCATTTGTGTCATATTGATTCATGGGTACTGAATCACTTCAAACAGCTACAGAATGGCCATCTGAATTAACTGGTTTTAAATCCTAAATATTATTTAAGCTAAATTATTTTTCACCTCTCGTCTTCACAGAGCCATGTGGTGGGCAATTGGATGCCAGTGACGCAGGATACATCACTACCCCCGGTTACCCGCTGGAGTACCCGCCCCACCAGAACTGTCGCTGGGTGATCACAGCGCCCGAACCGTCGCAGCGTATCGTCCTAAACTTCAACCCGCACTTTGAGCTGGAGAAACTGGACTGCAGGTAAGCAGAAAAGGTCCTGAGGCTATATGTGACCCTGGACCACAAAACCAGTCTTAAGTAGCACAGGTATATTTGTAGCAATAGCCAAAAATACATTGTATGGGTCAAAATTATCGATTTTTCTTGTATGCCAAAAATCATTAGGATATTAAGCAAAGATCGTGTTCCATGAAAATATTTTGTAAATTTCCTACCATAAATGTATCAAAACTTAATTTTTGATTAGTAATATGCATTGCTAAGAACTTCATTTGGACAACTTTAAAGGTGATTTTCTCAATATTTTTTGCACCCTCAAATTCCAGATATTCAAATAGTTGTATTTTGGCCAAATATTGTCATATCCTAGCAAACCATACATCAATGAAAAGATTATTTATTCAGCTTTCAGATGATGTATGCATCAAAAAATTGACCCTTATGACTGGTTTTGTGGTTCAGTTTCACATATGTAGTTGATTATTTAAGAAACTTTTAATCTATAGTTCAGGGTCAGAAATTAATGAGGGCTTGTGACAAAAATGCCACCAAACTGAACAAAAATGCCCCTAAATTCAAGACAAAGGGGCAAAAAATGTCCCTGCACAATTAAACACTGTATTACGGCTGTTGCAATTAAAATGAAATGTGAAAATGAATGAAAAGTGTTAATTCGCGGAATTACATGTAGATTCACTCACACTGCGTCAGATTACTTTTACATGCTTTTACAGCGTTGAGCCTTATAACCAATCACACGCATTTCTGATGAGTTTAGGAATGCATTGGCCAATCAGAGGCGCTTAGATTAGTCAGCGCTGAAAACGCTGGAGCTGTGTATGAGTGTGTTGAATTCCCTCATCATAAACAACACAGTGCAGATAGGATGTAAATAAAAAATTTATTTGGTTGCTTCAGTGATTATAATAGTTTTAGCATAACTTCCACTGGAGTAGACTAATGTCATGGACTATGTTTGTGTGTTTTATATTGTTTTATATATCAATATTAATAATTAATATTACAAAGAGCAATAATCTGCAATAGTTATTTTTTATCATAATACTGCAGCCCTATGAGCTCCTGTTTTTTTACATGTATAATTTAGATACAATTTTAAACAGTCTATTGTTATTGAAAAACAGTTTAAAATATTGATTAAAGTAATTTGGTACATTTGAAAGTAAAAAATGCTAATTTTGCCTCTTAATGTTAATTTCTGACCCTGATATCTATATCAATATTCTTTCATATGATGAGGTAAAAACCTAAATAAAGGGGCGCATATTAAAACTGCCAAGTCTGTATTTCATACACCCAAGAGGCGGCAAGGCGATCTTGTTTACTTTCTTTTATATAATGAATGGTGTTTTATTAATTCTGCTGCTTTAAAAAATGAGTTGATTCAGAAAAGACTGCTGATGTTTCTTGCCTAGTGATTATTGGAGCCTTCCTGTGACGCCCCGCTGAGTCTGGCTTTAGTCGGCATTACGCACACTCTCTTCACTTTAATTAAATATCCAATAAACAAAGCTTTGACACAAATTTCTGGGAATCATGAAAACGTTCAGGCTTGAGCTCTCTGCATGTGTTTCACTGGCAGCTGTGTTGACTCCTCCCTCTATTGGACAGCAGCAGAAATGCATGAATTATAACGGTACATGGAGTTTGACTGTATTTTCACAGCTTGAGCGGATTCGTTTTAAAGCATGATTCTTGAAGTGGGACGAATTCGGTGGGAATTAGCAATCGCTAGTGAAGACTTTGACGTTCGTGAGTCATGTTTTACAAACCCTTCTCGGCAGAACGACAAAGCCTGTCACAACCTGCCACTTCCAGCTCTCTCACTCTCCTCACTGAATTTTGCCCTTTGTCCTTTTGGCATTTATTAACATTTTGGATCTATTAATTATACATAGAAGTGTTTTTAAAGAGAGATTTATGGGATGGCGTTTGACATTCCTTTGTTGAAATTGGAGCATTAATTTTTCAGCAGCTTTTGTTGAAAGTGTCTTCACCGAGCACTTCCAGTGAGCACAGCAACAGAGAGAGAGAGAGATCAAAAGACAGAGACAGGAAAGTCTGATATGTGTTGCGTTCCAGCACTTTGCTTACCCCTTAGTGGTTTGTGCACGGGATAGTACTGTTGTTATTTTCGTCTCTCGTTCTCCCTCCACCCTTGGCTTGATTGACAGAAGATGCGGCACGTTCCATTACATCACACATCCTTTTCCGTGCTTTCCTCCCGCAGGGGATTTCTTTGCGCGTCCATTAGTAAACAGAACTCCATATTGAATCAGACACATTGCTACATTTGGAAAAGAGGAAAGTGGACAGTTTCCCAGTAGTTCTCAGGTTTACACAGTTCTAAGACTTAAAACAGATGTCTTTTTTTTTAAACCTTCTGTATTCACTCCCATCTGGTGCTCTGCTGAAATTGTTCTAGATTTTTTACATCTTTTGAAGAAAATGTGAGCACTAGCCACCATGATACTACTACCAGGGCATCACTATGTGGTTGCTAAGGTATTCGGAGGAGTTTATAGTGTGTATAGTGTGTTGTATAGTGTGTTATTTTGGTTACATGTAGAACTATAATTTTGATAATGTGTTTTAATATGTTAATATTTAAATTATTTTAAACTTTGTTAAATAATGTATAATGTATATGTATACAGTGTATTTTTATGAAATACATACACATACAGTATATATTTTGAAAATATTTCCATGTATTTCCATGTATATTAAATAATGTGTATATTAAATAATAAATGTGTGTATTTATATATGCATAATCAATATACACAGTATACACGCATATATTGTGTTTAAAAAACTTTTATTTTAGATACAGTTAATCACGGTTAACCGTTTGACAGCGCTATTTAAAATATAAAACATAAATAGACTTGATAATAATTGATAAATAAAAATGTTTTAAATATAATGTTTTAAATATTTTATAACATTTAATGCAATAAATATAATATTAATTTACTATATGTTAAACTAAAATGTTTATTAATTATATTTATATAAATAAAAATATGTTTACCATTTATCATTTTTTACTTGTTTTTGCAAGTTAATGTTTAATTTATTTTAAACATTGTTGAACGATATTATATATTTAAAATATTAAATATAAATTATATATATATATATATATATATATGTACACACACAGACACTACTTGATAAATAAAAAATTGAAATTATTATTTAAATATAGTGTTTAAAATATTTTATAGTATTTGTAGTTATATTTAATTATATTTTATTAAATAAAAATGTTGCATATATATATATATATATATATATATATATATACGTTTGCAAAAACTCAATTTTTAAATATTTAAGTTTAAGTTTTTCATTGTGC
>JAHKKF010523981.1:0-11178 GCA_019740295.1 Labeo calbasu | reverse complement strand
TTTTTTAAAGTTACAATTTTTGTCAGTTTGTTATGCTTGATTTTGTAATTATTATGTTTTGCTAAATAGTTCTAAATTGTTTTTAAATAGGTAATACTTTTGGTTAACAATTAACCATTTTATTTATATATAAAAAAGTTATATATATATATATATATGTACATATATAGTTTTCATTGTATTTTTAGCTAGATTTTTAGTCAATTTACATTTTCAGTCATTTTTTTCATTATTAATAATATTTTTTTTTACATTTTACATTTTTTTTTTACATTTTCTAAATAGTTGTAATTTGTTTTTAAGTAGGTATTAATTTTAACAATTCACAATTTCATTTAGAAATTTCTTAATATATTTTTTATTATTAATATATCAAATGAAAGTTTTATTTTATTTTTACTTAAATCTTTTTACTTTGTAATTTTTATTTATTTGTCATTATATGTGTATATATACTTTTTTAATAGTTCTAATTTGTTTTTAAGTAGGTATTAATTTTGGTCAACAATAACAGCACCGGGTACAGGCTGTTCTTCCAGTGCTGAATGTTGTCTTTACAAATAATACAACTAAGTGTTTACAAATGATGTGCTCTACTGACACCTCTAAAACCAAGGTGTCATAATCTGTGTGTGTGTGTGTGTGTGTGTGTATAGGTGTGCTGCATTTCTGCCATTTTTAAGGTTTGCCGTAACGTCTCTCCATTCCCAACATCAGTCTCTTTGTCTTTTCACACATTTCCCGCTCTCTATTCCACCATATGGTATTTATTTATCTTCAGTCCCTCTATCCAAAAGAGTGTCCCTCCGTCTATCCTCAGAATGATGATTCACAAGCAGCGCCCAGAGTAATGTCGTGTCACGCGCCGTCTCTCTCCTCCCGCCCTCACCCGCTGTGTCCGTGGCAACAAAATGCGTTCAGTGTTTGTCTTTATTACTCAACTCAGTCAACCTAAATGGGTACAATGAGGTCTTACGGCTGCGGCGTAACGAATGCCAGCTTTGGGCTGAATGGAACAGGTTGCACATTAACTGGTTTTGGGCCAAAACATCTCTCTTTCCCTCTGGCTCTTTGTGGTGAAGGACAATGCAAATGCTCCATAAATGTGCACTTAACCATACTTAAACCATATTTATACAAAATTTGTGATACTGTAGTATATGTCATGTAGTGGGATAATGTATAGAAACTGTATTTGTTCTGCTGTGACTCTGTTTTTGAAGTTCATCCTCTGTTTCTCTGTCTGCAGAGCTCCAGAGATCA
Source organism: Labeo calbasu (assembly GCA_019740295.1). Classification (NCBI taxonomy): domain Eukaryota; kingdom Metazoa; phylum Chordata; class Actinopteri; order Cypriniformes; family Cyprinidae; genus Labeo; species Labeo calbasu. The sequence continues at coordinate 9,915 of JAHKKF010523981.1, read as the reverse complement.
TCCTGGGTCTGCCGTTCTGTGAGGCCATAGACATGTGGTCCCTGGGTTGTGTCATCGCTGAGCTGTTTCTGGGCTGGCCGCTCTACCCCGGAGCTTCTGAGTATGACCAGGTAGGACTTTTCTAATTCTTTAATGGATTATAATGGAAACAGAATGGAGCTGGGAGATGAAGTCATCCAAGGTTTCATACGTGCGCTGGCATTCAGCTAGTCTGAAGTTATTGGTACATTTGAGGGTATTTGTTGTACTCTATCCTGGCTGTTCCCATGCGGCTGTTACCAAGGATAGATTGGGACACTCAGGGCACCAGCCTCTGTGGGGAGCCTCCCTTGATGCCCTGCACAGCGTAAAAATAGCAGAAAAACAAGATATGTATTTTGTTACTGTATATACATGCAAACATTTGACGTCAGTGAGATTTATTTATTTTTTTAAGTGACAGTAAAAAAATTTAAAAGAAAGATTTAAAATAAATGCAGTTTTTTGGAACATTATATTCATCAAAGAATGCTAAAAAAAATTGATTGCAGTTTTCACAAACATGTGAAGCAGCAAAGCTGTTTTCAGCATTGATAATAACGCTTCTGATAGGGATAGTCAGCCCAAAAATGAAAATTACCCCATGATTTAATTATCCTCAAGCCATCCTAGGTATATATGGCTTTCTTCTTTCAGATGGATACAGTCGGAGTGATATTAAAAATTGTCCTGGCTATTCCAAATTTTATAATGGCAGTGAATGGGTGTTGAGATTTTGAAGTCCAATAAAGTGCATCCATCCATCATAAAAAGTACTTCACACGGCTCCGGGGGGGGTTAATAAAGGCCTCCTGAAGCCAATCAGTGTCTTTGTGTAAGAAAAATATAAATTTTTAAAACTTTAGAAACCGTAATCTCAAGTTTCTGTTAACTGTTGTGCATGGTTTATGAGAGAGTGGGATTCCAGCGGATGCTTAAGAAGGAAACACAAAGCATTAAGAGCCGGTGTAAAAACTTTTGGAATGCAAGATTAGGGTAAATGTAACTTATTTTGTCTTCTGGGAAACATGCAAGTAACTTTTGTAGCTTCTGAAGGGCAGTACTAGATGAAAAAAATATGATATTTAGGCAACATAAGAAAAATGTACACATCTTCATTCTGTTCAAAAGTTTTCACCCCCTGGCTCTTAATACATTGTTTTTTCCTTCTGAAGCATCAGTGAGCATTTGAACCTTCTGTAATAGTTGCATACGAGTTCCTCAGTTGTCCTCACTGTGAAAAGATTGATCTCAAAATCATGCAGTCATTGTTGGAAAGGGTTCAAATACACAAAAATGATAAAAAAAAAAACAAGTAATTTGTGGGACCTGAAGGACAGCAGGCAGTTTAATTGTTCAGAACAAACAAGGGATTCATGAACAACACAGTATTAAGAATCAAGCATATGTAAACTTTTAAACAGGGTCATTTTTATAAATTCAACTACTACTTTCTCTTGTGGACTATATGTAAATGTCCTTTATGTGAAATATCTTATTCAGTTCAGTACTGAATAAAAAATAACAAAAATAGCATTTTGTATGATCCCTCTTATTTTGGTAAAATAATTATCACTTTGCAGATTCTGCATGGTGTTTGGCCTCAACTGTATCATAATGACTTCTAAAGGATCATGTGACATTGAAGAACAGAGTAATGGCTGCTGAAAATTCAGCTTTGCCAGCACATCAATAAATTACATTTTAAAATATATTAAAACAGAAAGCAGTTATTTTAAATTGCAAAACATTTCACAGTATTATTGTTTTTTTTTTTTTTTTTTTTTTTTTTTTTTTAATAAATCTTTCAAAAACATCAAAAAATCTGCAAATCTGAAATTTACATTCAAACATTTGATTTTTGTCTTTTTTCATAATTGTGATCTCAAAATTAATCCTGAAAAACTACAAATCATAGCTTCTTATAATCTCAGCTTTGTCAAAATCTATTTTACATTTTTTTTCATTGTAATTCTAGTTCAATACGTGCATTCATGAGAGAGTGGCATTCCAACGGATGCTTAAGAAGGAAACACAAAGCAATGCAAAGTGCAAGATTAGGGTAAATGTAACTTATTTTGTCTTCTGGGAAACATGTGTCTTCTGTAGCTTCTGAAGGGCAGTACTAAATGAAGAAAATGTGATATTTAGGCAAAATAAGAAAAATGTACACATCTTCATTCTGTTCAAAAGTTTTAATCCCCGGCTCTTAATGCATTGTTTTTTATAGTGTTTAAACCTTCTGTAATAGTTGCATTTTTTTTTTTTTTTCCAGTTCTTGTTTGGAAATTACATTTTGCATTCCAAATAGTAAAAGTAGCAGTTGTGAGAAATATTCATATTTATGGTATGCACACTTTATTAACTCATTTTAACAGTGACAACACTGTTGACGTACGGTCACTGGCACACATTTATTCACTGATTAATATAAATTGTTGCATTTCAATGCCTTATTTTTAAGTATCACACCCTTAGCATTCAGGGGCCCATGGATCCGTGCCATAATCCGTCCTTGTCTGTTTCTGTTTTGTAATTCAGTGGTCAGTAATGATACAAGCAGATAAAGAAATAATGTGTTTCAATTGGAGAATGATTTATGAAATAACATTTCCTGTGTGATATTCATTTAGCGAGATGAAGCAGAGGAGTCTTGCTTTATTACGTGTGTGAGATTGTGTGTATGTGTGGCCCTGCTGAGAGAGCCGTCTCCTTTCTCAGAAAATGGCTGCGAAAACATCCCTCAATTACTGTTTGTGCTTAAGAGAGAGAAAACAAATCTGACTGTTGGCTGGGCCCCTGCTCTCTCAGCTCTCCTGAAGTGCTGTGTGTCTGTGTGTGTGTGTCGTCTCCCTGACTTTCATCTCTCTCTGGCCCCTCCGTAGTTCTGGACACATGCCACAAACTGCCCAATTAGCCCAGATCCCGAGCTCTACAACGAGGCCTTCTCTTAAAAAAATGATCCTGGCTTCATGGAACAGCCCAGGGCCAATGTTCTAGCTCTAAGCAAACCAAAACCGCCTTTAACAAGCTCTTAAATGCACCAAAGGACTTTGCAGATTTGTCTCCCTCCATTTCTGTGTACTACAGAGTAATAGGATTTCTTTTTCCAGCCCCTCATTTTGTGCATTTATGAGGTCTTATGATTGGAAAGCAATCGAATGTTAAGGACTCACCTCGGGCTGCTCTGTTTACTTCTGATTTTCTTCTAGAGGCAAAACTTGAAGTTATTTCCGGTCTTTGGCGTTCATTTCTAATTACAGCACTTTGAAATCACCAGCAAGAATCTTCAAAAAATTGTAAAAAATCTGCTATTCTATTTCACGAGACTGTAAATGAGCCAAACGCGGTGATCAAGGTCTCTCAAGCAGCTATGAGCTCCAGATACAAGATTGGCCGTTTGGCAGGGGCCATGGAAGAGATTATTATTATTATTGTGTATTCCTTCGACTGCCAAGCTCTTGTGTTTACGTCTTTCAGGTGTGTGAATGTCATTCTGTGTAATTGCGGCTCCTGGACAGACCTGTAAAAAGAGGGTTTGGCAGGGGAAATCAGTCTCATGGTGACAGCATTCATCACAGATGCTGTTTACTCGGCTTCTAATGCTGGAATGTTGAAGTTGTGTCATCAACGTGGTAGCCAAGTGACTGATATGTTTTCGAGCAGACAAAATGTCATCAGTCTGTTTTAATGCAGCTCACTGTTGCTTTTCCCAGAAGTCCGCTTACAATATTAGTCAAGGTTTCTTGCACCAAAAATGGAATAATTCAATTTTTCATGATCATTAGAATTAAACAGTCTTTTTTAAAATGTTTTTTAAAGAAGTCTCTTCTGCTCATCAAGCCTGCATTTATTAAGTAAAATTTTGAAATATTTTTACTATTTAAAATAACTGTTTTTTATTTGAATATGAAATGTAAAGTAAATGTAAAATGTAATTTATTCTTGTGGTTTCAAAACTGAATTTTTAGCATCATTACTTCAGTCACGTGATCCTTCAGAAATCATTCTAATATTCTGATTTGCTGCTCAAAAAACATTTATTATTATTATTATGTTGAAAACAGCTAAGTGGAATTTTTTCAGGTTTCTGTGATTTAATAGAAGTTCAGAAGAACAGCATTTATCTGAAATACATAGCATTATAAATGTCTTTAACATCACTTTTGATCAGTTTAAAGCTAAATAAAACTATTAATTTCTATAATTTCTTTCTCAAAGAAGAAAAAAAAAAAATTTACACATATATATATATATATATGAGTGGTATAGTGTATAATTGAGTAATGTTACAAAAGATTTTTATTTCAGATAAATGCTGATCTTTGGATCTTTCTATTCATCAAAAAATCCTGAATAAAAAAATGTACTCATCTATTAAAAAAAAATAATAATAATAATAATAATACATGTTTCTTGAACAGCAAATCAACATATTAGAATGATTTCTGAAAAATGATGTGACACTGAAGCCTGGAGTAATGATGCTGAAAATTCAGCTTTGAAATCACAGGAATAAATTATATTTTAAAATATATTCAAATAGTAAGCAGTTATTTTAAATAGTAAAAATATTTCAAAATTTTACTGTTTTTGCTGTACTTTGGATCAAATAAATGTAGGCTTGGTGAGCAGAAGAGACTTCTTTAAAAACATTAAAAATCTTACTGTTCAAAAACTTTTGGCTGGTAGTGTATGTCATAGAAAAGACTAGAAAATGCTAACCATTTTACTTCTAAAACTACTATCTGAAGTCAAACAGGGTATTTGACAAGAAAAAATGCATTCTAAAAATCTAATTTCGTTTCTGTATGATCTGTTTTTGTAGTTTCATTAAAATGACTTTGCATTGTGACTGTATCTACATATATATTAAACCTTAAAGCAAGCACGAAAATCCCCTTTTCCGTCCCCCTTCAAGTGTACATATCTAAGCAGCGAATATCCAGCACCAAATGTGTGACGTTAGTTGTAAATCTCCTAACGCCTGTGTTTATGTCTTCCACCAGATCCGGTACATCTCTCAAACGCAGGGCTTGCCAGCGGAGTATCTGTTAAGCGCAGGGACGAAAACAACCAGGTTTTTCAACAGAGACCCCGACTCCACCTATCCTCTATGGAGACTGAAGGTAAACTCCCTTGCCCTGTTTCTCTTTCTCACTTCCTTAATTAGTCTCACTTGGTTCGCATATAATATGCAGCGACAGTGTTTTTTTCTCCCATTCCCTCACTGTCTGAACTAAGTTAAATTGACGCATCCACTACACCCTGTAAACAGACCAAGAGGCTAATGTGAGCTAAATGGGTTTTGTGTGAGAGGACTTGGCAACCGAAGCGACGTGGGATAAATCCCGCTTAACGTCCCATTCTCTTTCAGTCTGCCGTCTCTTTATGCTCTGTTTCTCTCCACATTCCCCCATCCGTACTGGGCCGGTGGCTGGCTGCCCGTAGTCAATAGAGTTTCTCTCTAGATTAACTTTTGGTGAACTTTGCAAAGCTTCACATGGGGAAACTTTGATATTATTGAACCTCAATGCAACTCCAAGCTGCATTCCTAACCCCCCATATATATGATACTGATCCAATAAAACTAGAAAAATGTGTCTTCCTGCATAGTCAATACCGCTTTAAACATTTTGGGCCTCAATGCTTGTATCTTGAACTGTAGAAATACTCAACTTAGTGTCAAGTACTTCCCAGAGATAAGGTTTTATCTTTTATAGTTCAGGAATCTTAATGGAGTTCTCAATTATGTTATGTCAACTTTGCCTCAGATTTTTCTCCCCCAAAATGATAAAAATGGCAACATACTGTTGATTTACAATTTATGTGGATAGCGAAGTCCAAATAATGTGGACGTAAAAGAGATTTTTGAGAAATATGTAGGTTCATACTAGCAATTTTAATTTCATTGCTGCCTAAGAGAAGCAGTTCAGATATGAATGAGATTTAATATGTGAGTTTTCTTTACTGTGGGTTTCATTCCAAATTTCAGTATTTCTTTCCGTGTTGTAAGTCACTTTACTTTTCCCAGTTGATTTTAAGTGTTTCATGATGTTCCTCCAAGTGGTAGTCCACCCAAAAATGAAAGGTCTGTCATCATTTACTCACTCATGTCAAACCTCTATGCAATTCTTTCTTCTACTGAAAAAATATTTTGAATAATGTTGATTACCAGACTTTCATTGTATGGACAAAAAAGAAAGTGCAAGTCAACGGAGACGGAAACTATTTGGTCACCAACATTCTGCAGAATATCTTCTTTCATGTTCCACAGAAGCAAGAAAGTCATACAGGTTTGGAACGACATGAGAGTGAGTAAATGACTTGTCATTTTTTTTGATGAACTACCCCTTTAAAAAGGGGTAAAGTGTCCTTATATTGTGTTGGAGTCCCTTACAACAGGTTTAAATGCATCTAAGGTCAGAAAACACTGTAAAAGAATATACATTTATACGTAGTCATTTGTCAGTGATTTCAAAACGGTTCATTTGAACCAGCTTTGAGCGTAATGTCTGTAAACCCCTCCCTTCCATAAGCCTGCTCTGTGCTGATTGGTCAGGTGGCCAAGTTTATTGTGATTGGCACAGAGAGGAGTAGTTGAGCAAGTTAGCGAGCATTACCATCTGTGTTGCCAAGTCCTCAGGTTGAAGCGACCACAATAACGTCATATTTATCCCCTGCAATGTGAATTTACCAGAGGAACCCAGAAAAAAAAAAAGTGTATTTTACACCCCGATTTTAATTGGGGGACCCACCTCAAAACACGATTAGGCTAGTTTTGAGTAGCAATTGGGCAGATTTTGTTGTGAAAACCTGGCAACTACTACTAACTACTACTAACATCAATGATACAGACAATAGCAACTAAATAGGCTGCTCTCCCTTTAAAACCGAACGCACAAATGTAATGTACTGAACACGACCGATATTCTCCCAACTGTTTACGTTCACATAAGACAAAAAGAGTACTTGTGCACTGTGTAATGAGAAGCAATGTTTCAGTGTCAGATTTATCCATATGTCTGCTCTTCACTCGTTTCGCGTCATGCCTAAAACCTGCTTAGCTGTTATAAATTCACTGTAAACCACAACTTCTTGAGGATTATTGCTTTTATAAAACGGTTATTCCATGTACACAGTAAAGTTTCACAAAAAACACAGCAAATGATATTAATAAAAACATTATTCTTCCGCCAAACAATGTAGTTCCTTAGAAACAAAAGTTGTTGCAGAGCAACACACATAGATGTAAACAAATGTATGTTTGTAGAGTAATTTACAACAGCTTTGAATGCGGCTCAACCAATCAGAATCAAGGACTGGGAACTCTCTGTTTTATAATAAAGCACTAAGACCCAAGAAGCCATGGTTTACAGTGAATTTATACACACTAAGGGGCGTTGTTAGGCACGGCGCGAAGCTGTTATAAATTCACTGTAAACCACAGCTTCACAGGGCTTATTGCTTTTATAAAACGGTTATTCCATGTACGCAGTAAGGTTTCACAAAATAAAACAAAATAAAGTGTAATGATGTTAATAAAAACGGTATTCTTCCACCAAACAATGTAGTTCCTCAGAAACAGTTGTGGTTGCAACAAAGTGGTTGCTAAGCAACACTCAGAAGTAAACAAAGGTGTGTGTTTGTTGAGTAATTTACAACAGCTTCAAACATGGCTCAACCAATCAGAATCAAGGACCGGAACTATCCATTTTATAATGATGCTTTTGAAAATTATCAATCAGCGAAATTAAAGTTTTTGAAACAATGACAAATTTCGCATTTACAAAATATAAACATTCGAAACTTGCAGTCTCTAACTTCTGTCCATGTATGGATCGACGATTTTGATGGCATCATCCTGCACTTCAGTATCTCTTCAAACTTTCTGTCCAATCAATGCTCTGTAGAATTCGAAGCATCCCGCCTCCTACACTATAAATAGACGCTGAATATTTTAGCGCATATCATAAAACATATCGTTCCCATTTGAATTCTGCACAGAATGCTATATTTATAGCGATTTGGATGAGATTGTAGCTGTCGTATGCTGGTATATGCTGCTCTGGCCCAAGCTATGATATAAATGAAATGCTATTGGCTGTTTAAAAAAGGAGGCGGGGCTGCTTGATATGCCCCACCCTGTATTCCTGTTTCAGTTGAAATTACGTCAACACGTAGAATAATGCTGCATGTTTCAAAGCACTTCAGTGGACTTTAAGGGTTATTTCTCATGTTGAGAGCCCTTCTTCAGTGTTTGATTAATTTTTTAAAGTGGAGACCATCTTAAAAGATGCTGACAGGTTTCCTGTTCATACTTGCAGACACCTGAGGACCATGAGGCAGAGACGGGGATCAAATCTAAAGAAGCTCGCAAGTACATCTTCAACTGCCTGGATGATATGGCACAGGTAGGAGTGTCGTACCTTTGTTCGTACCACAAAACCAGCTTCAGATTCAACAGGAGCAGGAATCTGGCTCATGCCTAATAATAACCTCCCTCACCCTCAAAAAAATGTTTTGTCTCCAACTCTGTGTGGCAAGTTTCCAGTAATACTCACACCTCTGTTACGCAGAAAACTTTGATGTTATGTAACTTAGGACATGACTCAAAAGCACAATGGTGCATGGGAACCGTATTCCCCTCGGAGCTATTCTGTGATAAGACACATGACTTGTGACCTTTTGCCTTCTGCGAGTTATTGAAATCAGCACGCCTCATCACCGGCCACTCGTCAGATGTCTGGACGGGCCGGGTCACGCTTTTGCCAACAATGACGCAAACCTCATTTTGGATTTTTCCCATAAGAACGGACTCTATCCCAGTTTATCTGATAAAAACGGCTGATCTAATTTACAGCAAATTTTAGATGAATTCATGGAAATATGCTTGTGCTTGGATACACTTTATCTATAATGTGTCCGTGTCCATGTCCTTCACAACACCCTTGTTTTAAAAGAATTACATCAGAGCCTCGTTTTCAGGTCAGGTCCTTTGGTGCTATGATCCGAGTGCTGACTTGCTGTGTAGTCTAGTTTGCTGCACTGGGTAGTACACTAGCTGTAGTATATTACCGTTTAGTTGACTAAATTTCAGTGAAGACATCCTCATACCGCTATGCTGTTGTTGGACCTCATTAACATAAAAGGATGAAAAAAGTATGTTTTCACTAAGATAGGGAAGCTAGAAAGTATTAGGCATACTCAAAAAAAGGCAATAATAAAGCAATGTGAAAATAAAAAATACATATATAATAATTTAGATAATACTAATAAAATTATTATTGTTAATTATACCAACAATATACAAAGTGAGCAAATGTGTTTTTGTTTCAGTTTGTTTATAATAAATCATAAATAAATGAAAACAAACCATTTTAAATCGAAGAAAGATAGAAAGAAATACATTATTACTAATAAAATTGTAAATAAAACAATAAAAATAAATAAATTAATTAAAATTATTAATTAATAAATAGTAATACATTATTAGGTATTATTATTATTATACAAAGATGAACTGTTATAATAATGATAATAAAACATTTGAAATAAAAAAATAAGTGAAAATGAATAAACTATTAATGATAATAATAACAATAATAATTATGCAAACAATATTATTATTATTAGTCGTAGTAGTAGTATTATTATACAAAATTATTATACATAATTTGACAACCAACAAGCAAAGAAACAAAAGTTTGTTTATTTATTTGTTTAATTTAAAATCTTAACAATTTGAAAGCAAACAAACTAATTAATAATACTAACAATGTTATTATTATTATACAACATTTTATAATAATGATAAAAACAAAACAAATGAAATTAAACAAATGAAAGTGAAAATAAATAACCTAACAATAATAATAATAGTAATAATAATTGTGC
>JAHKKF010523980.1:0-12651 GCA_019740295.1 Labeo calbasu | reverse complement strand
TACTGAACGCACGTGATGGAGCTTTACTACTAATCAACGTACCGGCTTCATTGACTAAACGCGCCTCACGACATCGTTCGATTAATCGTGCAGCCCTATTCTGGCATTGCCAGAACCATGCTCTATTGTTTGCATTATGCACCACATGCCTGTATGTTTGTTTTTAAGCTCTATTAAACCTCCAGCCATCCCTATGAATAAACATGTTCTCCTCTAATGACCTTTAAAATGTGTTTTTGTCACGACATTACATGTAAACTCTTCTAAAGAGCAAGTAAACAAAATAGGTCTGTGTGCTTTCTTCGTGGGATTTTCTATGACATCTCAATGAATCAATGCATTAAAAAAAGCATTAACATGTCACGCCAACGGTAGGTATTGCTTGTTAAGATTAACATGAATACAAGATCAATTCATAAAATAACCATTAGTTTACTGATTGATGTTACAGCCTTACTGTTATACATGTAGCATGTTTGCTTGTGGTACAGGTGAAAGCCATAAGACATGCAACTCAAACCAAATCTGAAATTTGGTTCACATGCAAAATGGATGTGGATTTGAATTGGAAATTTAACTTGCAGTGGATCTGATCTGTCCCTTTCCTTCTTTATCTGTGTAATGACTGAACAGTTTATTAAATATGAAACCTGTAAGGCAGGATTGTTCACCTTTGGAGGGTCCTGGATGAGTTTGGGCCGGTTGTAGAGGTTGGAGTATGTGCCTGAGAGAGAAAGACAAACCTGATTATGATAAGAACAACCAGGATGTCCTCAAAACATTATTATTTTAATACTTAGTCTTCAAAACATACTGCGGTCCTTTTAATATGTAGAAATACATAAGATGATGTGATGCAAATATACTTTTCTGCTCACCAAGGCTGCATTTATTGGATTAAAAATACAGAAAAATACAGTAAAATTGTGAAATATTATTACAATTTAAAATAACTGCTTTCTATTTGAATATGTTCGAAAACGTAATTTATTCCTGTGATCTAAGCTGAATTTTCAGCATCATTACGCCTGTCTTCAGTGTCACATGATCGTTCAGAAAATATGTATGGAGACTTACTGATGATGGTCTCACAGTCCCAGCGCTCTGTAGGCGGCTCAACGACCATCTCCACCTCTTTGTCGTCTTCATCCTCCTCTTCCTCCTCTTCCTCTCTCACAGAGGGCAGCTCTGCATGACCCAGCTTATCTAGTTTCTGACATCTACACACACATAAAGTGATGAGCTCTTCTGATGTGATCTCTCATAAACACACAGATCTGTGACAGTCGCACACACTCACTCTTTCTCTTTCTGTATGAAGTAGTCTTTGATGACCTCCTCCAGTCGCTTGCTGTCCGGTTCGATGTAGCCCTCCAGCTCCGCGTTATCCAGCGCGCCGATCTCGTCATCGTCAAACTGCTCGTAAAACTATTCAACAGCACAACAAACAGACATTTACTGACTACTGCAGTCTCTTCTGCTCACCAAGGATGCATTTATTTGATACAATTTAAAATAACTGTTTTCCGTGTGAATATATTTAAAAATGTAATTAATTCCTGTGATCAAAGCTAATTTTCAGCATCATTACTCCAGTCTTCACCGTCACATGATCCTTCAGAAATCATTTGTACATTTGAAATAAACTAGATTCACGGTTTTAGTCCTCGCTTGTTTTTAATTTTTAAAATGTGCATGGCTGTGGCACTGTAAATGTGGCAGATTTCAGAAGGTGAAAAGAAAAAAATGCTGGTTTGTAGTGTGTGCTTGAATTAAAGACTGTGTCAAAATTTGCACTCAATGTGAACAGGCCCTTATGTTTATCATTATGTGTGTGGAAGATCTGCTGACTGACCTTTTCGAAGCGGTCGTCCAGGAGTGTGAGCTGCTCATTCCTCCTCATGATGGAGGACGTGAGTGAATACTCTGTGAAACGACTCTTCGTCTCGCAGTCTGCAAACATGAACTCTCTCCGGCCGCCTTCCTCATCCTCCGACAGACCACCTTCTGAATCGTAATCTTGCTCCTCATCTTCATCATCTTCCTCATCAGTGTCCTCCCATTCATCATCATCATCGCCACTGAGGTCAAAAACAAAACAGAAACTGGTGATGGCATCTGATGTTATGCAGATTCAAGCAGTCAGCCCACTGGCTACCTCGCATAATTTACATCCAGTTTATCCAATTATCAACAAACTAATAGGCTCATGCTAATCTTTTGTCATTTTGTCAGTTTTACCCCATGCCGTCGCCCATGACATCATTGGCTTTGACGACAAAGTCATCCTCAAGGATGTTCTCAGGGTCGTCAAAATCAAAGTCCTCATCTAGCGCAGCGACAATGTCAGGATCCATATCCAGACGGGGCCCTGGAAAGCAAGACGCAAAACTAAATTTGCATTTGCCAGTTTCTTTGACTACAGGCATTTTGCTTTAATCTTTTTTATCCCTTAATTTGGAAAGAACAGTGTAGAGTAGACAGGAAAGCACTGGGTGAAGAGAAAGGGGAGTGGGACTGGCAAAGGACCATTAGTCGGGATTCGAACTCGGGCTGTCGTGAGCACAACTGCGGTGTATGTCGGTGCACTAACCGCGAGGCTATTGGCACTGACTATTTGGTTTTTCTAATTAGCAATATATAGTGAAATGTCATTTAATCTGGTGCTGCAAAAATGAAAGTCTCTTCAGCTTACCAAGGCTGCATTTATTTGAAAAAAACAAAAAATGTGTAAAAACTGTTTTCTATTTTAATATATTGTAAAAATTAACTTTATTCCTGTAATGTTAAGCTGAATTTTCAGCATCATTACTCCATTGTCACATGATCGTTCAGAAATCAATTAAGAAACATTTTTGATTATAATCAATGTTGCAAACACTTGTGCTGTTTTTTTTTTTTTCAAGATTCTTTGATGAACAGAAAGTTCAAAAGAACAGATTTATTTCTTAAATAAAAAAATTTAAATGTCTTCATGGACCCTTTTAATTTATTTAATGCATCTTTGCTGTATAGAAATATAAATTTCTTTTTAAAAAAAATGGTACTGTATTTAAAAGATAGTAATAATAAAATGGACTAGTCGTACATCCTGACCCATTCCTCTCTGAGGCCTTAAAGGGATAGTTCACCCAAAAATGAAAGTTCTGTCATTAATTAGTCATGTCGTTCCAAACCCGTGAAACCTTTGTTCGTCTTCAGAACAGAAATGAAGATATTTTTGATGAAATCCGAGAGCTCTCTGACCCTCCACAGACAGCAACGCAACGTTCAGAAAGGTGCCAAGAACATCAAAAAATAATCCATGTGACGACCCTTGCCGTCTGTGCAGGGGCTCTCGGATTTCATCAAAAATACCTTAATTTGTGTTCTGAAGTTGAACGAAGGTCTTGAAAGGTTTGAAATGACATGAGGGTGAGCAATTAATGACACAAGTTTTATTTTTGGTGAACTATCCCTTTAATTTTGTTTTCTTCATGAATCAACCAATGAAGAAGAGATGATGCAAACCCCTCAGAGGACTTGACCCTGATGCCAACCCTGAAACAACATACAGCACTACCGAATTTTGCTACTAATTTATAGTGTTCTTTGTTTGATTACAACATTAATTGATCTTTACCATACATCTCTGCCATACGTACATCAACTTGACACAGTCACCACTAGTAAGCTACTACTAAATATACTGTAAAAAGCTTTGCAACGATATGTATCGTGAAAGGCGCTATACAAATACATTTGAATTTAACTGAATTTAATCAAGACAGCCAATGAGGTATGATTAAATAAAGTAAATGTTTGTTCTGCAGGTTTCGTGAACCTAAGCAGGACTGATTCTGATCTCACCTGAAACAGGAGCTGCTTTGTTTAATAAACCCACTTCCTCTTCGAACTCTGACGCAAACACAGATGAGGGCAGTTTGATGGAGGCTGTCTGGATCTATAACAAACATCAACATAAAATTTCAGCATGTCATCAGAACATAAGCATAAAGATGCTCATCAACTGCAGGAGATGCAACCGGACCATAACGCTGTTCGTTGTCACCCTCACTCCAGCTGCACGCATATTTTTAGTAAAAACAAACACAGAGCTATTTAAAAACACGTTAAACATTTCAAATCCTTCTCTTCATGGAAAATGGACTGAAATATTGATAAAATCAGGAATGTGTACACATTTTTGTCTACTTTTAAGTAGAAATAGTAACCTTATACAAAGTTGTGATGTGAACTAAAAGCTGATGGTTAATAATATGAACTTTCTCAATTTCATGTTTTCATTGAAAATATGTCAACACAAACAGCTTATAAAACTGTTATTAGGCTATAGTATCACCAAATACTGGATTCAACTTTTTTTTTCCAATTAGCACAGGTTTTGCATTTCTTTTTGAAACTGGCTGATCATAGGGCTCAATAAAATGAGTTTATGCACATCAGTTTTTGTGTGAAAAAGATTTTTTTATCAGATAATTATGGCAACATTAACTCAAAAACTGTGCATTAGGCCCATAAGCTCAGATAAATGAGGGCTATGATCAATCAATTCTTGAGTAATTGAAAGAAAATAAGTTGATAAAAAGACTGAATCCAATATTTGGTCATAATTTGGCAAAACAATAAATTTTTAGACAAATTTTTGTTAGCTGGTCATTTTTGTGTACAAGTATAACAAGGTGGGTAAAAAAAATCCCCCCAAAATTTCTCTTTCTCTCTCTTTTTATTTCCAAAAATGATCAATATCTATGTTTCACCGAAAAAAATAAGGTCTTACAGGTTCAGAATGACATGAGGTTGAGTATGTGTAAACCCTGGACCACAAAACCATTCATAAGGGTAAATTTTTTCTTAGGATAGCACAATATTTGGCTGAGTTACAACTATTTGAAAATCTGAGGGTGCAAAAAAATCAAAATATTGAGAAAATCACCTTTAAAGCTGTCCAAATGAACTTCTCTGCAATGCATATTACAAATCAAAAATTAAGTTTGATATATTTACAGTAAGAAATGTACAAAATATCTTCATGGAACATGATCTTTACATTATATCCTAATGATTTTTGGCATAAATGAAAAATCGATCATTTTAACCCATACAATGTATTGTTGGCTATTGCTAAAAATATACCTGTGCTACTAATGACTGGTTTTGTGGTCCAGGGTCACATTCTCATTTTTGGTTGGACTATCCTTTTAAAGGTGCAGTACATATTTTAAAAATGACACAGTCAGTGCCACATATATTGTCAGACATGGAGAGCTACTGGCTGCATGGAGAAGCTGATGCCTAATGGTCTTACAGGGACGCTGACGTCCTCTTCCTCCATGTCCTCTTCATCCTCTGCAGGTTTTGTTTGTGCATCTCTGCGGGAGCGGGGAGCAGAGACCAGCTCTGCGGGCTGGGACGCCTCTCTCAGGTGCTGCAGGTAATCATAGTCATCATCAAAAAACACTCCGAACTGGCGCTGTTCCTCCTTCCTTTTCTCCACCTCCACCTGCAGGAACAAACGGCAACTTTAGCGACACAGTCAGGGGGAGATATTTCAATATTATGACTCTGTAACACTACAAAACCTGTTCCGTGAGTTTGTTTTACCTTGCCAGTGGGCAGAAGGACATGTTGAGGTGCCGTCTCGTCCGCTGCGAGCGGATCTTTCTGACTTCTGTGCACCAGGTGGAAGGACACAGCATTCTTCTTATTGATGAAGGCTTTCTTCTTTCTGTGAGGCTGGAGACAGACAGATCACAACTATAACATAGCCAACACACAAATCTGTCATATTCTGCTATAAGTCACTTTTGGGTTCATTTTATTGATTCTTTGTGTCTTTGGCCCAACTGTTTTACAATAAACATGTATTTTTATAATATGACTGCTATTAGCTAGCCGACTTTTTATAACACAAAACAAATCTAGACTGTCTTAGAACACAGACACTGTATTTAGTGTTTAAAATACAAAGTTATTTAATAACTAACAGTGTGACATGTGATTTACACACTAACTGGATTCACTAGCCTGAGAGCTAAATATGTAAACAAGACAAAACTTACTCACCATTCTTACGCTACTGTATTATCCAAGCGTTTGTGTTTTAGGTATGAAGGGACTTTAATAATATCAACGTTATGAAAAGTAAACAACGAGGAATCAAATCATAGAAATCTTTCTGTCAGCTCGAAACACATGGACAACAGCGGCCATTTTTTTAGACTCTACCATCCCGATTGACTGATAGAGCAGCGATAGTCCTGCCTTACAAATTTGTTATTGGCAACAAATTATTATTTATATATAATGCTATTTATTTATATGGTTTAAAATTACATGTTGAAGCTAGTGGATAAATGACATCGCCAACAGGCGCAAATGTTGTCGTAGTTCAGAAACACCCCTAAAGCACTTTTGGTTTAGTCTAAACGAGGGACCTGACGTGCTGATGACGACGTTGAACGCTATCCTACAAATTCAGCATTTTTGAGAAATGATGTGGTTAACTTTTATATTCCAACACACATTACATTAGCTTTTTGCCTTTTAATTAAGTATTTTTTCATATATGTTTCTCTATATTTCTTATGGCTGTAGAATGTGTTCACTTTATTGTCTTCGGTTTTTATGTAAAATTGTACCCCTTTGAAAGTTTTTAAACAGTTAGATTTTTAATGTTTTGTTTTTTGTTTTTGTCTCTTATGCCTGCGTTTATTTGATCCAAAGAACAGCAAAAAACAGTAAAATCTAGATTTTTAAAATAACTGTTTTCTATTTTAATATATTTTAAAATGTAATTTATTCCTGTGATTTCAAAACTGAATTTTTAGCATCATTACTGCAGTCACTTGATCCTTCAGAAGTCAAAAACATTTATTGTTATTATTATGTTGAAAACAGATTAGTAGATTTTTTTTCAGGTTTCTTTGATGAATAGAATATTCATTAGGATATTAGAATGATTTCTGAAAGATCATGTGACACTATAGCCTGGAGTAATGATGCTGAAAATTCTGCTTTGATCACAGGAATAAAATACATTAAAATAAAAAATGTTATTTTAAATAGTAAAAATATTTCACAAATTACTGCTTTTGCTGTATTTTTGGGGTGTGTTCCTTCATTTTTCTTATTTTATTTATTTGCTTGCTAGATTTGTTGGAAAGGTTAAATTTCACTTACCAGGAAATGTTATCCATTCAGTTTGTTTCTGGTGACTCACTGACAGAATGCTTGGACCTTGTTTAATATTAACCAAAGAATTGCAGTTATTGGATGCTCCATCTATCACAGCTTCCCAATAATGACAGCCAGACAGTAATGCATTGTAATGTTTATTCATGTATATTCCTGATTTCGTTCATTTATGCATGCACCTTTTGAGATGAAAACTTTGCAGTTTAGCAGCTCTGTGAATAATACATCTTGCAATTATTACAAATTCTTGCAGCATCCATAAAGGGTGAATATGCCTCAAATCACAAGAACATAACAGTACACGTGCCATTAAGAACACAACACTGGAAAATTCGTTTACAAAATAATCCTGGTAAAACTTTCACATAAATCCATAGTCAGTGGCAACGGGACAGACCCCACAAACAAACAAAAACGTGTAAAAACTGTTAAGCGTAACAGCGAAAATCCACAATGGCACAGCTGACTCCATCCATCACATTTGGTCTTGCTGGACTTTGTTGAATCCTCAGATGTTCATGGACAACATCAGGAACTGTGGAGAAATGAAGATTTGTTTACAACTTCATGTTAAAATGCATGTTAAAATTATTAAAAGTAGTAACATTACTTACTAAAATATATATGAAAGCAGCTCAAAATGCATGAAACATGAATTTTGAAAGTAATATACAGTTAAAGTCAAAAGTACATACACCTTGCAGAATTTGCAAAATGTTAATTATTTTACCAAAATAAAAGGAATCATACAAAAAAATACATGTTAGTTTTTATTTAGTACTGACCTGAATAAGATATTTCACATAAAAGACGTTTACATGTAGTCCACAAGAGAAAATAATAGTTTAAATTATGATGATCCACAGCTGTGGTTTTGTGTTTAGTGATAGTTGTTCATGAGTCCCTTGTTTGTCCTGAACAGTTAAACTGCAGCCTGTTCTTCAGAAAAATCCTTCAGGTCCCACAAATTCTTTGGTTTTTCAGCATTTTTGTGTATTTGAACCCTTTCCAATAATGACTATATGATTTTGAGATGCATCTTTTTACACTGAGGACAACTGAGAGACTCATATGCAACTATTACAGAAGGTTCAAACACTCACTGATGCTCCAAAAGGAGAAACAGTGCATTAAGAGCCGGGGGTGAAAACTTTTGAACAGAATGGAGATGTGTAAATTTTTCTTACTTTGCCTAAATATCATATTTTTTTTCATTTAGTACTGCCCTTCAGAAGATACAGAAGATACTTACATGTTTCCCAGAAGGCAAAGTAAGTTCAATTTACCCTGATCTTCAAATTCAAAATTTTTCACCCCCCGGCTCTTAATGCATCGTGTTTACTTCTGGAGCATCAGTGAGTGTTTAAACCTTCTGTAATAGTTGCATATGAGTCCCTCAGTTGTCCACAGTGTGAAAACATGAATCTCAAAATCATACAGTTATTGTTGGAAAGGGTTCAAATACACAAAAATGCTGAAAAACCAACAAATTTGTGGGACCTGAAGGATTCTCCTTAAGAACAGCAGGCAGTTTAACCGTTCAGGACAAACAAAACTCAAAAACAAACCAAAAAAAACACATCTGTGGATCATTCATTTTTATAAATTCAACTATTAATTTCTCTCGTGGATTATATGTAAACATCTTTTTTGTGAAATGTCTTATAAAGGTCAGTACTAAATAAAAAATAACATGCATTTTGTATGATCCCTCTTATTTTGGTACAGTAATTACTATTTTGCAGATTCTGCAAGGTGTATGTAAAAAAAAAATACTGTTATGCATTTACTAATTTAAATAAAACAGTAAAAAATGATGTTTTACCTGGATACCATTCAGACTGATCTTTCCTTTCTTTTCCTTATCTAAGGCCTGGAAAATTCCTGTAACATATGTCAAAATCTAGATTTAAATGCCAGGTTTTATTTACACTCCACATGTTTTGGAAAATTCCAGCATTAGACATAGTAGAGATAAGTTTAAGACTATTAGTTAATGCATCGTCTTAACGTACGGAACATGTTCTCCAGACGCACGATGCATGTCAGGTAGTCATCAAAATCAATGTCATAATTTTCATCTGCAAACCGCAGACCCAGCAGCTGCAAAATCTTATTGTTCAACTGTATTCCTGAATGAAGAAAACACAAACAAGGTCAGGTTCTGAAATAATTCTGTTTATATTCCACTGTACTACTTTATTATGGCACTGTCCTGTGTGTTTACCTGCAGCATTAAGAGCACTGCGGAGCTCGTAGGATGACATGCGTCCAGAACGATCCGTATCGTGAGACAGGAACAGCATCTACAACAGCACACGAC
This sequence comes from Labeo calbasu, assembly GCA_019740295.1. NCBI lineage: Eukaryota > Metazoa > Chordata > Actinopteri > Cypriniformes > Cyprinidae > Labeo > Labeo calbasu. The sequence goes on along the minus strand of JAHKKF010523980.1, from coordinate 3,131 downwards.
ACAGCTTTACAGTTTGCATTTGGAAATTTTATAATGACAAGCCAACAAGTACATGTATGAATCTGTAACGTACAATCCATTTTTTCAGCTTATCCCAAAAGACTTTAAACTCCTCGAATTCCATCAACCCGGTGTTGTCCACCTGCACTTGGTTCAGGAAAACTCAATGGCTCAAAAGATGTAAAACTCACATTATAGAGCTTGTATGTTAGACTTTGTCATTAAACTTAAGGCAGAAGTGGGTTAGTTCAGACTAATAACACTTGGACAGCCACTGAGAGGATACATCCATCAGGTTTATGATGCTGTGGCAGGTATTGAGGCTCAGACCATCAAACTTCACCTCTTTTCCTGCAGAGAGACAGTTGCATGTTGGCTTTATATGGTATCACTTATTTTGGATTGAAATGCTTGAAAATGGTGACAGACTCACTTCTGCTCAGAACGTTGTTCAGCACATGCTGCAGTTCTCTGGCGCTGATGGCTTTGTCCTACATAGCGACATAGGAAATAGTGTGAAACATACTGTGATTCACAACTGCACCAGACGAGGGCGCTCTCGGTCTGTTGTTAATCAGTACCAACTTAACTCTTTTGTTAATATTTCTATAATTTAATAACACATTCCATGTTCATGGCTCTCTGACGTTGGTTAATGGTCACATGAGGTGCAGGGAAACAAACGAAATCTTTTTAATGCGCTTTTAAAATTGCTTTTATTTTTAAATTGTTTATTTTAATAATTTGACCTAAAATATATACTTAAAGTACGCCCTATGATTTTAGGTTAACATTTCAATAATTTAATAACACACTCGCATGACGTACAGGTAAACAAACAAAATCTTTTTAATACGCCTTTTAAATTAGTTTTGTTTGTAAATGTTTATTTTAATAATTTGACCTAAAACATTTACTTGAAGTGCTCCCTGAGATTTTAAAGTTTATATTTCAATAATACACTCAATAATACAATAATACACATGATCGCGAATTTGCTCTTATGTCGGTTAATGGTCACATGATCGTGCAGGTAAACAAACACAATTTTTAATACTCTTTTTAAATTGCTTATTTTAGTATTTTAGTATTTTAATGCCCCCTAAGATTTTAAATTAATATTTCAATAATTTAATAACACAATCGCATTTGCTCTCTTACGTCGGTTAATGGTCATATGACATGTAGGTAATGAAACAAAATCTTTTAAATACGCTTTTTAAATTGCTTTTATTTTTTAATTGTTTAAACCATTTGACCTAAATATTTACCTAAAGTGCCCCCTTAAGATTTTAAGTTAATATTTTAATAATTTAATAACTCTCACATGATCGCATTTGCTCTCTTTATGTCGGTTAACGGTCACATGACGTGCAGGTAAACAAACAAAATATTTGTATTAAGCTCTTTATATTTTGATTGTTTTAATTTTTAAATTAATTGTTTATTTCAATTTTACATTTTTAGGAACTAATAATTAGTTTTTCATCAACTTACAAACACTCTCCAGTTCCCTTTGGGAAACCCTGTGGTAAACGGTTGACAGGAGTTAAGGTGCGTTCACGCCATATCGGAATTCCCGTAATTACCAAAATTCAACTTGTAAAAAGCGTTCACGTCCTCGTAGAACTTGTAATTACAACTTGTGAACTGGGAGGCTTCTAAGGGCTACGACTTGTACCACATGACCGTTGTACCACCTTGACCAACGTAGGTTCTGTTTAGGCGTTGATAGTGTTGCCATAGAAAAGCATAATTCGGAGTCTGAGGACGTGAACAGCTCCGAGTAGAACGTCACATGTTGTCATCTCGAAATTACGGTAATTACGGTAATTACGATATGGCGTGAATGCAGCATTAGTTTTCGGTTTCTTACCGATCCGGCGATCTGTTCAAACAGTCTCCTCAGGCCCTTCTCCTCATCTGTCTCCTCCTCAGGTGGGTTTGGCTTCGGTGGCTTCGCAGATCAGACAGAAACACATACACACACACTTTTATCATACAACAACAGTGTTTGTCTAGCTATTTAAGTCCATTTAACGAGCCTTTCGCTGCTCACAGAGAGACTATAAATGAACAATAAACTGACTCACTTCTGGCAGATCTGCTTGAATGGTGTTTCCCATCTCACTGCAAACACAAAACACATTACATTATACAGTTATTTGGTGTAAAAATACATCTATGAAATATATTGAGTATAATTTTGAGTATACATAGATGAACTACCTCCCTGACCACCATCTGACTAATAATAAATGTTTGATTCTGTTTTTTTTTTTTTTTTTTTTTAGTTGTATTTTATGGAATTATGTTTCCAAAATGCACTTAAGCGAAAACCTGTATGAAGATTCTTTACAAAAAAATTATTTCGAGTGTCGAACGACATGAATTAATAATGACAGAACTTTGATTTTTGGACAAAATTTTGCTTTAAACTTTGGCTGTAAACACTGAACAGTATTTTCAGGGACATACATGGCTTTAGCTTTGTTCTCTGAGAAGATCCGGATTAAGAAATCAGCCTCATGGTGTGGCTGGAAGGTGGTGGGCACCAGTAGGTAGTTTCCTGGTGGCAGCCTAAAGCGCTCGGACACCTCCCTCATGTTGATGTAAGTACGACTCCGCGCTTTAGAGGGGTTGTAGCGGAAGAAGTCCTTCGCTTGGTGGTCTTGTTCATCAGGAGCCTATGGGTACGGCAAGTCAGCAGATCAGTGGAGCAAGAGGCATTACATGAAGTTCTTCAAACCCATCTTCCAGTACAGTATTATCTCTCACTCTCAGTATCTCTCTCACCTCGTAAATGGCGAAGCCAATGGTCTCCAGGTCAAGCCCCTCTTTCCTGAGCCGACGGCGGTTTTTCTGCATCAGGGCCACGATGACGCTGCACAGCTTGTCACCATCATCTGGATGGTCCAAGCGAAGCTTAAACTGCGGGTTGGTCCAGAACGTGTCTGAGAAGGGAAAAACCCGAGATTGAGTCTCATGTACAGTTGACGTTGAAAGTTTAAAAACACCTTGTAGAATCTAGAAAATGTTTATTATTTTACCAAGATAAGAGGGATCATACAAAATGCTTGTTATTGCTTGTTTAGTACTGACCTAAATTAGATATTTCACATAAAAGACAT
>JAHKKF010523979.1:0-10225 GCA_019740295.1 Labeo calbasu | reverse complement strand
AGGTCTGTCCTTCAAATATTATATAATGTATTGCTAACATAAGTTGCTTAACACATTTTAATGGTGTTTCTAGGATGTTGTCAGGTCACCCATGTGTTGTTATGCAGTTGCTAAGGTGTTGCTAAGACGATATTCTAGTCTGTAGTTATGGCTCAGGTCTGTCCTTCAAATAAGTTACTTAACACATTTTAATGGTGTTTCTAGGATGTTGTCAGGTCACCCAGGTGTTGTTATGCAGTTGCTAAGGTGTTGCTAAGGTCATATTCTGGTCTGTAGTTGATGCTCAGGTCTACCCTCAAATATTATAAAATATATTGCTAAAATAAGTTACTTAACAAATTATAATGATGTTTCTAGTATGTTGTCAGGTTGCCAAGGTGTTGCTATACAGTTGCTAAGGTGTTGCTGAGGTGGTATTCTTGTCTTTAGTTATGGCTCAGGTCTGTCCTTCAAATATTATGAACTGTATCGCTAAAATAAGTTGCTTAAAATACTTAATGATATTTCTAGGATGTTGTCAGGTCACCCATGTGTTGCTGTGCAGTTGCTAAGGCGTCGCTAAGACATTCTGTTCTCAGATTTCCACCTATTACTGCAAGTTAGAAATAAAAAGTAAATATTTATTGTAGTTATCTGATATTTGTGAAACTATCTCTAATGATGTTGCCAAGGTGTTGCTACGGAGTTGCTAAGGTGTCTCCATGCTATTCTGGTCTCTAATTATGGCTCAACTCCGTCCTTCAAATCCAGTTGTCATGTTTTAAGCATCTTTTCAAGTACCCATATAAACGCTGGTGAGAGCCGTGTTTGCATATCAAATGTAGTGTCCTTGAAAAAGACACTTACACTCCCCATCAGTGATGAAACATGTAAGATCGCATGCTTTTGTTGCACAATCAAAGTTGATTTCACTGCCACGCAGGTTATTATACCACAAACGGGATTTGATGTGTGTTTCGTTCTCTGTCTAAGAAGTCTAAGCACAGTCTAAGAAGCCCGGAGCAGCGATGCATACTTCAACAGCCATCAAATCTCTGCGTATAGAAGTGTAAGAGCATATTATATGATATATAGAGCAGCTGTGGCTCGTGCAACATCTCACGTCCACCTTCTTCATCCTTTAAAAAAGATTACAGGCGATAAATACTTGATTTACATCTCGTCTTCTCCTCGCAAAAGCTCAAGGTCTCATGTAATGAGGTTATTATCATGTCGCTTGTGTTTCTGGTATTAGCAGGGCTGCAGTCGAACAGCCCGAAGCATTTAAGTGAAGGAGAAAAGCCGTCCAGAAGGTCGTGCCATCGCACTTCTGCCTTCATTAGGATGTGTGCCAACGTGATTATAATCACACCGTATCGTCACTCGCTAATGACAGGCTTTCACCAAAGGAGTTTGATTGGACGTGATGTTTTCCGCCCGTCCAGCGAACGTAAACGCGTAACACTTCTCCTGAATTGAAGAGTCGGCAAGTTCAAGTGAGAAGCATCATTAGTGTTGCTTTTGCGGCAGGTGTGTGAGTTTATTCTGCTCTCGTTTGAAAGCGAATCATTAGTCGGTTGCATTTAACTGGTACGCACGGCATTTGAAGCCCCCTGCGCGCGCTAACCTGTGCAATTACGCAGGTATATTTACCCTTCAGAAGTGCGTGAAGTCGTCCCACTATCAGCGTTTCAGGATTCTAGATCAGAGGCGCTGCATTGCAGATTATTGTGACCCGTATAGAGACACGTGTGCCGTATATCAGCTTTTACTGCTTAGAGGTCGCACTTTTATAGCTCAGGAGACTTGAGGGAAGTTTTTGGCTACATTATGTTTCAATAGCATGTTTGTCTATTGATGGTTTTCCTTATTTAAGATACAGTATGTACAGGTATACTGTAATACAGTTCAACAGTTTAGAATAATTATTTTTAATATCTCTGCTCACCGAGGCTGCACTTATTAAAAAAAATAACTGTTTTCTGTGTGAATATTTAGTAAAATGTCATTTATTTATATTCCAGTCTTCAGTGTCGCACGATCCTTCAGAAATTGTTTTAATATCCTGAATTTATTATTGATGATCAATTATTTTCATTATGAATGTTGAGCACAGTTTTTGAAGCTTAATTATTTTTAAATTCTTTGATGTTTAAAATTAAACATTTATTAATTTCTGTAACATTATAAATTACCATAAATTAATATTACTGTCACTTTTGATTATTTTTGTGTACCCTTGTTAAAATAGTTTTTTTTTTTTTAAAATATGATAAGTCTTTATTTTATAAAAATATAATTTTAAATATTTAATAGTTTTTTTTACTAATTTTAATAATTATTATTACTAATATTTGTTTTAAAAATAAATAAACAAATCATTTAATTAAATATTGTATAATGTTTATTGTAATATTGTAAGAAACATTTGTCTGATGTTCATTACAATTTTTTAACTACTTGTAAAAAGCATTTATTTCTAATATTTGACTATGAACTTTTTTCAATTAATTTATTTATTATTTTAAAATAAATACATAAAATTAATTAATTAATTAATTAATTAATTAATTAAGTAAATATTGTATAATGTTTATTAATATTGTAAGAAACATTTGTCTACTGTTCGTCACTATTTTAAATTTAGTTTTAAACTACTTGTAAAAAGCATTGGACTACAAGGTTTATTTATTTATTTATTTATTTGAAATAAATAAACAAATAAACAAATAAATTAATGAAATATTATATAATGTTTATTATAATATTGTAAGGAACATTTTTTTGATGTTCGCCACTATTTTAAATTTTGTTTTAAACTACTTGTAAAAAGCATTTAATTTGAATATTGGACACTTTATTTATTTATTTAAATTTTGTTTTAAACTATTTGTGAAAAAATAAATAAATAAATAACATAAAATAAAATTCTAATATTGGACTATAAACATTTATATATTTGTTTATTTATTTATGCAAATAAGCAAATAATTAATTACATTTTGTGCAATATTTATTGTAGTATTGTAAGAAACATTTGTCTAATGATTGTCACTATTTAAAATTTAGTTTTTAACTACTTGTAAAAAGCAATTATAAATAAAATAATGGACTATAAACGTTTATTTTTTTATTTTTTTTATTTGTTGTTTTTTTTGTTTGTCATTTTAAAATAAATAAATAAATATAGTTAATAGTTGGAGAAATAAAAATAGCCACATGAATGAATAAAATAAGTGAAGTTAAATAGAATGAATGAATGAATGAATAGTTGGAGAAATAAAAATAGATTTAAAAAAATAATAATAATAATAATATGAAGAGCATGGTTCAGATTGCAATTTGAGATTTTGTTGAAAAATAATTGACACGTTTGATTATAGACTTTTGGAGGGTTGACGTAAGATTTCTGTTGCTGTTGTGTGTTTGTGTTTTAAGATTTAAGCAAACATCTCCGTTCTCTCTCCATTTAATCTCACTGGTGTCCAGTAGAAGCAATTGAGATACTGAAGAGATTTCATTAGTGATTCTTCTGCTTCAGTAGAGTATCTAATTCAATAAAGCATAAATCAGTTCTTTGCTGTCTTTCCACGTTTATAACGTGTGGTTGAGGTCGCAGGAGCTTAGTCTTGTGTCAGAGATGTTTGTTTCTGAGAAGCGCAGATAAAATATATTGCCATGCAGCATACGGCGTCCCTCCTGAGGCCAGACTGAAATACCAGGCTTTATCAGGGACGAGCGTTTCAGAGCGCCGCTCTTCTGAGATCTGACTTTTCCTGCCGTGTGCGTCCTGATATCTGTGGCCCGTCGGATCGAGCTCGGCACAGCGATCGGCGCATTACTGCGTGTCGTGTGCAGCCGGCGCTTCAAGCTGTGTCCGGTAAAGGTGTTTGACTCCTGGGGACGTGCTCGGATGAAGCGCGGCAACACAGATGAAATCACACAGAGAGCCAGGCGTTTATCCATTCATCTCAGATGTCAGATGGGGCAGATCTGGGCTCTGGCTCCGTCTTTACAGCGCTCGTGTCGTACAGATGGGATTTTCTTTGCCCTGTTTGGAAATTAAAAGAGTTTGTATAACGATCTGCAAAGCGAAAGCGATAAACTTGGAAGTATCAGTTAGAGTACTGTATGTATGTACTTTTTAAGTGTTATTGTTTTGTTATTTATTATAATAACTTATTATTATTGTTTTCATTTTTTACTACAAAGTTTAATAAAAAAAAAAATAATATATGTAAATGTAAATATATATGTCATATATAAAATTAATTAATAATATAATATGATTTTTCTAAAACTTATATTTGACAATTAAATATATTGCTAAAGAATATATTGCCAAAAAAAAGTTACTTAAAAACATTATATTATTATTATTTTGTATTATTATTATTATTAAAAAGGTTAATATAAATATATATTGACTTTTCTAAAACTTCTATTTGACAATTAAAATATAAAAATGTTAATACAAAAAAATAATTGTTTGTTGTAAATATATTGCTTTAATTACTTTATTCATGAAATCATGAAAAATATAAGTTAATTTTTTAAAACGTACATTTGACAATTAAATATATTATATAATAATATATTAATATATATATTATATAATAAATATATTACTAAAACATTTTTTTTGTTGTTGATGTACACATTTAAATAATTAATTAAAAATATAAATGAGAATTATTTTTGATAATAAAATGTATTGCTGAAGAAAAATTTATTACTAAAAACATAAAGTATCTGTTGCAGATATATTGTTGTAATGATTGGTTTGATTTTTATAACACTTATATTTGACAATAAATATATTGCTAAAGAAAGATGTTACTGAAACATAAATTATTATAAATATATTGTTTTAATTTTTTATTGTAAATGTATTGCTAAAGAAAAATGCTACCAAAAACAAATATATATATATATATATATATATATATATATATATTACATATATTTTTATATAATCCATATTATATAATCTTTTATTAAAGAATTAATGAAAAAATGTTTAAACGATTTATTTNAAAAATGCTACCAAAAACAAATATATATATATATATATATATATATATATATATAACATATATTTTTATATAATCCATATTATATAATCTTTTATTAAAGAATTAATGAAAAAATGTTTAAACGATTTATTTTTGGTAATTAAATATATTGCTAACAAAAAGGATACCAAAACAAATTACCTAATGTAAATGTATTTTTGTTGTAATTTGTCATTAAAATATTTAATGAAAATATACATTTTTATGACACTTATATTTGACAATTAAATATATCGCTGAAGAAAAATGTTACAAAAAAATATTAGAAATATATATATATATATATACATATATATATATATTTTTCTAAAACCTATATTTAACAATTAAATATCAATTGAATATCTTCAATTTTCCTAAAACAAATTGTTTCTTGTAAATATATTATTTATTTTAAAACATTTTTATTAAAGAATTTAAAAAAATATATAAAAGTATTTTTCTGAGACTTATATTTGACAATTAAATCTACTTATAAATAAAAATGTTATTAAAAACTTACAATTATTTGTTATAAATATGTTGTGATATTTTATTTAGAAAAATTAATAAATGTTTACTGAAAAAATATAAATTATTTTTTTCAGACTTACATTTGACAATTAAATAAGTTGCTAAACAAAAATCTTGCTGAGACCAATATATATTATATATTTGTTGCAAATATATTGTATACTGTTGTAAATATATAGTTTTTTTTGTCATTAAAATGTCTATTGAAAAACCTGCATTTTTTAATGTAAATAATTATTGAAAAATTGTTTTTGTTTATTTAAAATACATTTTATGGTTAAAAGAAAAATTGAGTGTAAAGGCTTGCTCACACCAAGAGTGATAACTATAACAAAATCTTATTATCCACACCAGCACACATCAACTTTTTGTTTATAATAACTTCTGATTGGTTTCTGAATGGATTCTGGATTCGGAATGTTTAGAACGTTGTGAGAGATCGTTACTAGGGATGTTGCTAAGGAGTCCTGTTATCAAGCTGTAGACAGTTGTTATGTATCCTGTTATGTAATGTTCTGATTCTGAGAGTTGCTTAGACTTTGACAGACAGAAAGATAGACTGAGTGGTATTGTTGAGTTTGGTGGACGTCATAAATCCACTTCACTTTAGCGAGGGTTTTATTTATTTCATTTGGAACAGGAGTGTGGTTCTCCTCTCTGCATACACTGCAGTCAGCTGGGTGTATCTGTATCACGCATCATCGCCCTCCTCCATTTTCTCATTTTCTGGCTCTTTGAGTCTGTCGTGTCTCCGTATCAGCGGCTCTGGAGTGGCCGTTCGGTAAATGGAGACGGACTCGCTTTCTGAATGAATGTCTCACAGACACGCTTCAGTCTCTTCCTCACTTTTAAAGACTCCTGTCAGGAGAAACCAAACTTTACTTCATCTTTTTAAGTGAAAGCGGTCATTAAAGGATGGAAACATACTGTAAAACCCTTGGCTGATAATTAGACCTCAGGGAAGGAAATAAAAAGTGTATGATATGAGGCCTTTAATATCAATTAGGTAAGTTCCAGCTGACAGGAAACCTTCTCAGAACATTCCAGTAACGTTAATAGAATGTTCATTCAAAATTTTGAATAATGTTCTAAAAAAGTTATTTATACTTCATTCATGGAACTTTTTTGAAATTCTGAAACAGTTGCATCGTGTAACAGTTTTTAAATTTTACTACTTATTTCAGAACATTCCGAGAACGTTCAAGTAACGTTCCCATAATGTTTTTAAAAATTCTAAAGTTGAATGGAACAAAGTTTAAAACGAAACTTTTTGTGAATCTAAATGTTTTGCGTTCACTCACATACAGCTGCGTTTTATTCAAATGAAACATTGCGTTCGTTTCTAGCAGTGATACACAAACAGTAGCTGATCAACAAGTGTTTCACATCGCAGCTGTTTTCATGTCGTGTATTTGCACAGCTGGAACGCCGGCTTGACCAATCGGCAGCCGTAGCTAAAATGACTCGTTTAATCATTATTGGTGATTAGGCATAATTATTGGTGTGTCAGAATCACATGCAATCATGAATCAGTCCAGAGAGTAAAGACTGTAGTCATGTTGAATCAAACGCTCATGTTTGTTTGTTTATGTGAGCTGCCGCTGGTGACTAATTAAGCGTTTAGCGGCTGATTACAGTTTTAAGCGAAGAAACGCTGCTTGTCTGCACACAAACGAACGCGTTTCACACATCTGTTTCACCACAGACCACCCAGCAGCTGTCACTGTTCGCTTAAGGAGCTTCACGGTTTGTTTTTATTTTGACAAACACCCGGCTGCAACTGTAGATGCTGTAAATAAGTGCCCTATTAAATCTGTTGTTCTCTTTTTTTTTTTTTTTTTAATATATATTTTTTTTAATTTAGTGTAGTTTTATTTATTTATTTTTCCATATTCCATATATATGTATATAAATATATATATATATATATATATATATATATATATATTCATTTCCCTTTTTTCCATTTTAATTGTTCCTGGATTTAATTTTAAAGGTTAGATTCAATTTTAATAATCAATTTAACAAAATTTTATTAAAGTTTAACCAATGTTTTAATTTTTCTTTTATCATTTTTAATCATGTTGACTATCATAATGCATGTTTAATTAATTAAATTCATAAAACGTTATCAATTTAATAATTAATTACTTTTTGTAGGACCCTGTAAATGTTTTCTTGGTTTTTTTTTTTCAGTTTTTTTTCCTGAATTTCGTTTAAAGAGTAAATTGAATTGTCTAATTAACTGAACCCATAAAACTTACCCAAATAAATAATAATGTATTAACAAAAATGTAACAAAAATTAAAATTTTAGAGGACTGTGAAGTCCAAAATTTCTAAAAATCTATTTTATTTGAATTCCGTACTTCTTGTTTTAATTTTTCTGGATTTGTGTTTACTGGTTTAATTAAATTTTAACAATCAAAAAGCATGTCTAATCAATAAAATTTTTATTTATTTATTTATTTTATTTTATTTATTTTTATTTATTTATTTATTTTATTATTATGTTATTGTATTTTTGTACTAATAAATGTTTTTTTTTTACAAATAAAAAACTTTTTTTATTTATTTATTTTTTATTTATTCATTCATTCAGAAAAAAACTGTTGTCTGTTTTTGTTTTTCTGGATTTAGGATTTAATACAAATGTAATATTAAAAGGCAATTTATTTGTGGTAATCAAATAAAGGCATAAAACTTTAACAATTTAATTTAAATATTTTCAGATGTGCATAAGTATGTAAATAAGTAAATAAATAAATAAATACATTTGTATTTCTAATTTTTGTTTTGGTAAATAATACATTTATTTTTTATTTATTTAAATTTGCATTAAATGCTAAATCCAGAAAAATAAAAACAAAACAACACAGTGTTTATTTATTTTATTTACTTTTTTTTATTAGGCTTCAAAACTTCATATTCAAATTCAGTGTTACTCGATTTTTTTTTTTTTTTGCAATTATTTTTCAAATTTACTGTCAATTTCTAAGTTCTAAAGTTCTAAGTTCCACATTTGTCAGCGCATTATTACAAATCAAGTGTTACTGTTATGAATAAATCCGTCACGGTGCTTCTTAAACACGTCGGGCCGTCGTGACCCTCGCAGCAGTGAGCCACTCCACAGCGCCAGATGCCAATTATTTCCCTCAATATGCTAATAAAGGTGCTTCAGTGGCGTTTCTCAGACAAAAGTCTTGCTCTGCTGCCAGCAGCCTTTAATTAATGCCTGTTATTACCTGTACCGGAGTGCTTGTGTTTGTTTGAGAAGCGCTAAGAGTCTCTCATCTCTATGGGCGGCTGCGCTAATACAGGCAGGTAATCAATAGCGCCGTATAGCTCCTCGTCCAGCGGCTCCACTCCATCACCGCGCGTCTGTCTGGGACGAACGCGAGCGCTCCGGGGAGCCTGATAGTGGCGCATAAATCAAACGGCTCATAATAAATGCCGGGAGACGCTCAACGGACGCTTCTGCCAGTCACGAGTGCGGATTTCACCGCGTTCCCCAAGCCAGAGTTAATTGGCTCCATTCCTCTGTGTCGATGAGGCGGCATGGAGACACTCGATTAGGCTTCACCGAATCAATCGCCACGTAGCAGACGGCGTACGCGGGTGGCCGATAACCTGGCTTATTTAAAAAGAGCCCTTTTTGGAAAGGCACGTAACAGGAAGGTCGTGCGCGAATGCGAGGGGCTTTTAAAAAGCTTTTACGTTGGGCTGTTTGGCAAGCTGTTGGGAAGAGCTTTTAAAAGAATGTCCCAAGGAATCGATTGTCATTTATTACAGGAGATAGATTACGCCAGACGCTCGCAAACTTAATGCTTCATTCAATTCAAGGTCGGATATGACTCCTATCCATGAACATTTAGCTTTGGTACTATTAGGTACTATTATTGCAGACTACCTGTACTATATATATATGAATGGGTGTAAGTTTTTTGTATTTATATTTGTATTATTTGTTTGCTTGTTGTTTGCTTATTTATTTGTTATTATTACATAAATATTAAAACCTTAAATATTAAATATTATATTAAATATTTACATTTTAAATCCATGTAATGTAGTGATTTTGGTACAGCTTTGCAGTTTTTTAATTGTTTTAGCTTTTTTAATTAGATTTAGTATTGGTCTTTATTGATTGATTAATTGGTTCATTTATTAATTGATTTAGTATTATATATTATTTATTTTAACTTTTTTTCTGTTCCCAGTGTATGTATTGTAGAGTTCTGATGCAACGTCACAAATGTGTATTTAACTTTTTTTTGCAATTATTTATTTATTTATTTATTTATGTGTTTATTCATTCTTTTCCATTATATTTGATTTATTTAAATGGCTTTACAAGTGTAATTATTTTATGTTCATAATTTTATTATTGTTATTATTATTATTATAGGTGTTTATTTATATACTTATTTACTTAGATACTTACTTCTCCTACTTTCGTCCTTATTTATGTATTTATTTATTTATTTAGTTATTTATTTATTTTAACATTTTTAAGCTATTCTTCTTATCAACCTATGTATTGTGGAGGTATTCTCATGCATCTTCAATTTATTTATTTTATTTTATTTTTATTTTATTTTTTATTTTTATTTTTATCTATAATTTTAATTAATCATTGTATTTTAATGAATTATTATT
>JAHKKF010523976.1:5377-19016 GCA_019740295.1 Labeo calbasu | reverse complement strand
AATTAAATTTCTATTACTGTGAATAAAATAATGTAAAAAATTATATTTTTCTATTATATTCCATTAATACACAGTTATATTACAAATATATAGTGAAATGTTGTATATATTTATTAGTAATATTTAACATTTGTAAAAGTAAAATGTTTAATATCTTTTAGATGTAATATTGTACTTTAATTTTGTTTTTGTTTTGTTTTTACATGTTACAGGCTTCATTTTCTTCATGCAAATATAAAAATGTAATTTAAAACTATTTTTATTTATTTATTTATTTTTTTTAAATGGTGCAGGTTCAGTGTTGCCAAGAACTGGCAACAGATATATTTATGGAAGCTTATTTCATCTTTTAAAAAATAATAACAGAAAAATAAAAATAAAAAATAAATAAATACATACATAAATAAAATAAAAAAAAAATAAATAAAGGCAATTATTAATTTTGACTTTTTAATCTCACAATCTTTTTTTATTTTATTTTGAGTTTATATCTCACAATTCAGCCTTTCTTGCAATTCTGACTTTTATGAAACATTTTTTTGGAAATAAGCTTAAATAAATATATTTGTTGCCAGTTATTGGCAACACTGAACCCGCACCATTTAAAAAAAACAAAACAAAAACAACAACAAAAAACAAAAAGTGTTTTAAAGTAGATTTTTATATTTGTTTGAAGAAAATGAAGCCTGTAAAAGGCTAAAAAAAAAAAAACATGTAAAATATTACATTTAAAAAGACATTAAAAAAAGAAAACATAAAAATGTTAAATATTACTAATATAAAACATTTTACTATATATGTAATATAATGTGTGTGTGTACGTATATATATATATATATAAATATATATAATATATATATAATAACTATTTATTTATGTAATAATTCACTATATGAAAAGAAAACAAAAAAATGTTAGTAATATGTATTATTTATATTTTTTTTATTTTTTTTTTTTTGGAGTAACAGTTTCCCTAATAGTTTTATAATGTTAAATATTACTAATACGAATATAAATTGTAAAAATACATACATTATTTTTGTATAGAATTTATTGACAGCCTAATTTTATACTTTTTTTTTACACTGCAACATTATTTTAATTTTATTTCATCCCCAAAGTCTCATTACTGCATGAAATATCTGTCATGATGTTCACTTATAATTGTACTTCAATACTTTTTACATAATACATATATTTCTTCCATTCCAGTAAAGTGAAATACAAGTTGTCACAGAAATGATATAAACTCAGAATTCTGACTTTCTCCTTCAGAATTCAGATATTTTGTTTCCACTACAAAAAAAGGCAATTGCGACTTTTAATCTTACAATATCTCATAATTCAAAGTTTAATTACTTTTTACAATTACATTTTTAAAAATATATATTTATATTTATATATTTATTCAATATATTTAAGGGTAATGTGTCACTATTTTTTTCTTTATGCAAAAAATATTTTTAGATTTTATATATATACATGCTTTTATATTCATATATATTTTTTAAAAAATATATGTAATTATAATTGCTTTAAAAACACAAGTATTCTTGTAACTTTGTAACATGATAGTTGTCTCATGGACTGTTTTAACAATGTCCTTACTACCTTTCTTGCCCTTGAACGTGTTAGTTACATTGCTGTCTATGCAGGGTCAGAAAGCTCTCGGATTTCATCAAAAATATCTTAATTTGTATTCCGAAGATGAACGAAGGTCTTAAAGGTTTGAAACGACATGAGGGTGAGTAATTAATAATTATTTTTGGCTAAACTATCCCTTTAAACAGACTGAGCATGGTACCACTACAGCAAGTTTATGCAAGTGTTGCGTTTTCATTGTTCACATCTGCATATCTTAACCCTTGAACCGTGTTTCATTTGAAGTGTTTTATGCATCCTCCTGTACACAGGTCACATATATAGGCTACATCTTCAGCGCTGCCGTTAATTGGTGATTACGTTCTTGATTCATGCAAAGTGATTCATTTAATGAAGAGATTACTGACATGATGACATACGGCCGACGAGTCTTGGCTTCCCTCTGTGGACTCAGTCAGCACTGGAAATGACATCAAAGCAAGAGGTGAGCTCACTTTTCCTGATCTAATCTCCCTAAAGGATGCTACATTACCCAGCCAACACAAGTTACTCACGCCACTCGAAGGAACTTATAAACTATATATCAAAATGCCTTCTTTTTCTTCTGTGTTTGGTTTGTGAATACTGTTTTGTGAATATTGATTTACTCTAGCTTAGTTGCTATTGGATTTTGGTGCTTGTGTTGAGATAAGGACTAAATAAGATAAGATAAAGTACGTATTGTAGCACCCAAAATGTCTCCGTGAAACAAGGTTTGGCTAACTTCACCCTGTTTCTCCAGTGTTGGCTATTCAAAAGAGGAATCTGTTAAAAATAGAATGGAATTAATGGAATTTTTGACTTTGTCGGAATGGTACCAAACTTGATAAAGGTTTTGGCACTTGCTATGTGAACATGGGAAAAACAAAATCTTGGATGAGATTAAAAAAAGTCCTGAGAAAACAGTCACACTTGCTCTCCTTACGGTCAAAATCAACTGGATTTAGGGAAGCAAATTTCATCTAGTGGAAATGTTTGGTACTGCACCCAAACAAAATCATACTGAAAGCTCCTTTTTTTCATATCAACCTCAAATTCGGAACATTACTTGATTTCCCCACAGTTTTAGAGTAAAACATGTTTTGGAAAATAATTAAAAATAGTTTTTTTTTTTTTGTTTTTGCATTATTCATAACAACAAACAAACTTCTATATATATATATTTTTTTTTTAGCAGTAGTGCTTGCGAAATGTAGCATGATTTACTATGCTGCATGTCTATTATTCTTCTTCTGTGCAAACTTTAACATGACAAGCACCACTAATAATCTAGTTATTATTATTTTTTAATTAAATGAAATTATTTAAATTAAACCACTACATATAAATCCTAAAAATACAAAATTAAATAAAAATATGATCAAATATGTTTTTTTTTACCAGCATGTAAGTAGAAGTCATGAACATTTTTCACACAAAAATGTAATTTGTGATCTGTCATTTGGCATTAATGGTAAAAATATTTCCATATTTGACTGTGTATGGCTATATTTCTCCAAGTATATGGAAACTCCTTGCACACCAGTAGCAGATCTCCAGTTTCGCTGAAGGTAAATCAGTGGGGCATGAATAAGTCTATTTAAAGCCTCACTGGACCGGGGATAGCACATCTCCCACAGTTTTATATTCTCCTGTGCATGTGTTTATTCACCAAAAGAATAATAATGTCATGTCTTCAACTGCTTCAATGGATTGGATGTTTAGATTACAGTGAATATAAGAGATATGAGCAACAAAGTCTTATTGATTGTCTTATGTCCTGACGAGACATTTTCTTACTTACCAAGTCTAAACAGGTAGATTGTAATCCACTGCATCCATATACAGTTGAGGTCAAAAGTTTACATACACCTTGCAGAATCTGCAAAATGTTAATTATTTTACCAAAATAAGAGGGATCACACAAAGTGCGTGTTATTTTTTATTTAGTACTGACCTTAAAGATATTTCACATCATTCACTGATGCTACAGAAGGAAAAACAATGCGTTAAGAACCGGGGGTGAAAACTTTTGGAATTTGAAGATCAGGGTAAATTTAACTTATTTTGCTTTCTGGAAAACATGCAAGTATCTTCTGTAGCTTCTGAAGGGCAGTACTAAATGAAAAAATATGAAAATCTCCATTCTGTTCAAAAGTTTTCACCCCCCGGCTCTTAAGGCATTGTTTTTTTTTTTTTTTTTCTTCTGGAGCATTATTGAGTGTTTGAACCTTCTGTAATAGTTGCATATGAGTCCTACAGTTGTCCTCAGTGTGAAAAAATGGATCTCAAAATCATTCAGTCATTGGAAAGGGTTCAAATGCACAAAAATGCTGAAAAACCACAGAATTTGTGGGACCCAAAGGACTTCTCTGAAAAACAGTGGCTGTTTAACTGTTTAGGACAAACAAGGGACTCATGAACAACTATCACTAAACAAAAAAGCACAGCTGTGGATCATTCAGATCAACAACACAGTATTACGAATCAAGTGTATGTAAACTTTTGAATGGGGTCATTTTTATAAATTCAACTATTATTTTCTCTTGTGTACTATATGTAAACATCTTCTATGTGAAATATCTAATTCAGGTCATTACTAAATAAAAAATAACATGCATTTTATATGATCCCTCTTATTTTGGTTATAATTAACATTATGCAGATTCTGCAAGGTGTGTTCTTTTGACCTCACCAACAATCTCAACCAGGCCAGTAGAAAACAACCTTACTGTTGAGCCCTGAGCTGTAGACAAAGACCAAAAAAATAAAAACAGAGGAAAGCAAGTGCTTTAGACAGGAATTGTTGAATCCTGGAGAAGTATTGATTGTTTCCAGCAGAAAAAGCCGAAGTGGAACTTGCACATATTCAGTTTGCTCCTTTGAGATCCAGAGATCTCTGATACTCGGGGATTCTGCGAGCGCCCCTGCCGAGCGACTCCGGGCTCAGGGTTGTTTGCGCACGGGGTAGGGAGGATAATCCCAAGGGTATTTTTCACCTCCTATAGGTTACGGATACAGCTCCCGCGCTCTCTCTGGATGCATCCAGCGGTGCAGACAGGATCAGCGGAGTTAGTACGTGCTCGGCGTTCCTCTCGCTGAGGGTCATTGAATGCACAGCGGAGAGCGGCTCCATCGGTCCACACAACATTGCGCTCCTCCCTGCGACGTGTCTCGCTGTGATCTGTAATGGCACACGTCTCATTTATCTTTTACATGGACTGTCTGCGAGAACAGACGCTCTGGCTTTAGTGAGGCTGTTGAGGTCCTGGAGTTACGAAATAAAACTGCACTGGATAATGAATGTCTGACTAGATCTTGGCCTGTGCTACAGTTGCCACAATGGACAAAAGAGTCAAAAGAGCCCTCAAATTTAATTGAAAATTATGAAAGGGGGTCATCTTACCCTAATAATATGACCTAAAACTGGGGTAAGAAGCCTTTTAGGGGAAACTTAATGTCATCTGATATTTGCAGAATATAAAACACATCTGATATCTTTCTTTCTTTAATTTGAGAAAAAGTTTTAAATAATTTTTTAATAAGTTTTAATAAATTTTATTTATATATAAAATACATAATATAAAAATTTTAATAAATACATACACTTTTAAATAATTCTTAAATATATACATCAGCGTGTTTGTATTTATATATACATAATAATTACACATAGTACACACACATATATTAGAAAAACTCAAACTTTTATTTTGTATGCGATTAATCGCGATTAATCATTTGGCAGCCCTAAAATCCAATGCCTTACTTGCTGTTTCTTTGTACTTATTTGTGAAATTTACTAGAAATTGAGTGAAAATTGTTGTTGGACCATTTTATGATGAAATTTGAAATGTACTAATTTATTGAATTTTTAAATGACTCCAAAATTATTATCATTTTTCAATAATAATTAATAAAAAGTATGATTAATAAATAAATAAATGGTAACACTACAGTAAGGTTCATTAGCTGATCTTAATCAATTAATGCATTAACTAACAATGAGAAATTAACTGAGATTAATAAATGCAAGTATTTTTAGTATTGTTAGTTCATGTTCACTAATGTAGTTAACTAATGCTAACAAATAAAATAAAATAAAAATAAGAATAAAAAATTCTGAAGAGGTCGCCTAACCCTAAGGGTTTTATTTTAATTTTATATTATTTTGAATACAGTATTTTATAAAAAAAATAAAATGTATAAATAAAATAAAATGGTAACACTTTACAGTAAGGTTTATTAGTTTTTTAATTAATGCATTAACTAACAAAGAGCAAAACATCTGTTACAGTTTTTACTAATCTTCATTAACGTTAATTAATAAAACTACTAAACTGTTCAATGTTAGTCCATGTTAGTTTATGACCATTAATTAATATTAACATATATAACTTTTAAAAATGCATTGGTAAATGTTGAAATAATATTAACTGAGATTAATAAATGCTAGTATATTTCATTGTTAGTTCATGTTAAATAATGTTAACAAATGGAACTATATTGTAGTGTTACAAATAAAATAAAATTAAATAAAAATTAAAAAAAAAAAAGCCACTGGCCAATTTTGAAGAGGTCCTTATTTTTTTCATTTATATTTTGTATTATTTTTATTACTGTATTTTAAATAAAATAAAATAATACAATTAAATGGTAACACTTTACAGCAGGGTTCATTAGTTAATATTAATTAATGGATTAACATTAACTAACAATGAGCAATATATTTGGTACAGTATTTATTAATCTTTGTTAACATAAAATAGCAACTGGCCAATTTTGAAGAGGTCATCAAAGTAAGGGTTTTATTTTTAGTTTTATTTTAAATGATTTTATTTGTATTACTGAATTTTAAATAAAATAAAATGCTAACACTTTACAGTAAGGTTCATTAGTTAATGTTAAATAATGCATTAACATTAACAAAGAGCAATACATTGTTAGTATTTATTTAATTAATTTTATAAAATAAAAGAATAAAATAAAATTACCACTGGCCAATTTTGAAGAGGTCATCTAACCTTATTTTCATTTTTATTTTTAATTATTTTATTTTATTTTATTTTTATTACTGTATTTAAAATAAAATAAATAAGTTTAGAAGACCCCTTCAAATAAAATAAAAATATATTTTTGACTGAACATCCGAGATGTTCAGATTAAATAACTAATAAGAGCATAACTGCTCAATAAATGTATTTAGTGACATCCTTATATAGCATAAACTGTTGCATAAGTGATCAGAGAAATACCTGCATCAGCAATGCAAATATAGATTGAATCTAACAACACGGATTCACTCTCCCATTTAACGCGGCTCTTTCTTGCACTCAACTGGAAAGGTCCACCTGAGGCTAACAATAAAGTCTAATCTACGTCCATCCACCCCTCCGCTCCCACCCGACCCAAACTGCACCCATAAGCTTGTTTTGGCCTCTGCCGATACTCTGTCAAAAAGGTCCATTTGCTGTCTGAGGTAATCACTTCCATTAGCATTTATCAGCGTGTCTGTCCGGGGACCACTTTAGAGACATCTGCTTTCTCCAGCGCTCTAAAAGGCTGCCCGCTCCGCCCCGCAGGCCTCGCCGCGCGGACACCAGAGCACCGGGGCTTTGCGCGACCATTAATTGATGTCTTTTAGGGTTTGCGAACATATTAGCGCTTTCTCCTGAAACAATCCTCCGTTCCTGCTTCTTCCCTAAAGGGCCGACTCGAGACCGGGGCGGGAGGGGGTGTGGAAACCCGACTGCACTCCGGTGTCTCTCCAAATCCAGCGCTCCCTTGGCCCTGCCACTCTCTTTGGAAAAAAAACAAGGCCTTTGCCAAAATGTAGGAAATTCCAGAAGCTTTTTAATGGAGCGTGATGCCTCAGCCCTGCCAAACCCTTGACAGGGACGGCCGATGCCAGCTCTGATGAGGCATGGTGGCACCGGGCACGTTTCCGAACAGGACCCACTGGCAGACTGGCAGAATTAAATTGCGGAATATAGGATGCCACTGACAACCTTCCCATGCCAGATGTCTCCTGTAGGAGAGCTAAACGCCCTTCTCTGTAAATGAAGAGTGATTTAAACCAGTTTTGCTTAGAAATTGTGCATGCATATATAAGCTACGCTCCAAAGCATAGCAAGCTGCCTACCTAGAGAGCATTTGAAGGCATTACTGGGTGAGTTCCTGGCTTTCCCAAAAACTAGGTGGCATTAAAATGTCTTATTTTGGGCAGATCCTATGACACCATTGGATAGCATTTAAAACAAATATTGACTTGGTTCTGAAACAATCATTAAAAATAGTTCTATCATGACAACTCTCGGAATATTTTAGCATGGTAATGGACATGACAGTGTGAATGTATTTGGTCTTGGCGGAACAGATCTTCTACGCTGCTGTTGGTTATTGTTGTTGTTGTAGATTAGATTGTGCTGTAGGATATACAGTTTAATAACCTGTAGTAGATCTACACAGGTGGAGCTGGGGAGGTGGAGGGTTTTCAGCTTGTGCCAAGTAGTTTAAGTAGTTTAACGTGGTGAATATCATCAGTTTGCGCCATCTAGAGTTTAATGACAGAACTTGGCATATATAATAACCCGTAGCAAATCTATACAGGTGGAGCTGGGGAGGTGGAGGGTTTTAGAGGAACTCTAAAAGCGTGTTGCGAACTGCTGTAGTGAATGCTAACCAGCCATTTAAATGTAAAGCAGCAAGCTTATTGGCTGCGTATGCGACGTGAGCCAATCAGCTTGTGCCGAGTAGTTTAACCATGTGAATATTATCAGTTTGCATTAACGACCCATCAGCCTGTGCCATGTAGTTTCGTGACAGAACTTGGCATTTCAATCTAATTATATTCAATCTAATAACGTTCTATTTACCTAATATCTGTTTTATGTTTAGTGATGTATTTTGTTGCTACAAATTGATATAGCTATATAGATATAGCTTTTTTATTTTTACCTTACAATTCTGACCTTTTTACTCACAATTGCGAGTTTACATTTCGCAATTCTGACTTTGTTTTCAGAATTGAGATATAAACTCGCTAATGCAATAAAGTAAACTTTTAAGTTTTTTTAAGTTCTGACTTTTTTGTCGCAATTTTTACCTTTTTTCTCAGAACTGTGAGACGTGAACTCGCTAAGCTCAATTCTAATGGGAAAAAAGACATTTTCTCAAAATTGCAAGTTTATATTTCACAATTCTGACCTTTATACTCACAATTGGAGTTTACATATCGCAATTTTTTCAGAATTGTGTGATACAAACTCGCAATTCTATTTTTTTCTCAAAACTGTGATATAAACTCGCAAATGCATGTTATAATAGAATAGAATTTCAAGATATAATTCTGACTTTTTTCCAGAATTGCGTGATGCAAACTCACAATTCTAACTTTTTTCTCAGAATTGCAAAATATAATTCTGACTTTTTTTTTCAGAATTGCGTAATACAAACTTGCAATTCTAACTTTTTCTCTGAATTGTGAGATCTCATATCAGTTTTTCGGTGAAAAAAAATATTTCTGCATAATTTTGGAAATATTTATTAAAAAACTATGCACCTTAGTTTTTAAATTAATATTTCAAAAATATGCACAGACCAATGATGCCTATGATCAATCAGTTTTAAAAAGAAATACCAAACCTGTGCTAAAAGCAAATTTAGGTTTTTTTTTTTTTTAATTAATTATTTTATTTATTTTTGTAGGCTGGACATTTTTACCGGGAACAACACAAATGTAAATAAATAAATCCCATAATAATAAATAAATAAATACACTAATAAATACATCAATAAAATGCACAAAAAATGCATGAAAAAATTAATATTAAGAAAATGTTTCAATATGACCACAAAACAACATTTGATTTATTTTTGCCGTTTTGCTTTTATTTTGATAGGACAGTTAGTTGACAGGAAGCAAAGTGGGAAGGGGAGGGCAGGATTGGGATTGGAAAAGGTCCACCAGGTGGGACTCAAATTCGGGACACCGGTGCCAATTAGAGTATTACTTACAATATATATGTTGTCGATTTCTCACATATAATATTGAAAAGTGCTTTAAGTGAGTTTATTTAACAAAAAAAAAAATGCTTCTCATATGCTCTGAAATGAAAAACAAGGCCTGCTAAGCAAAGAGTTGTGTGGGAGAGCAGAACTATTTCTTCTTCCGCTCATCTGAACATGAGCAGAAATACTAAATGACAAGCAGTCAGCGCTCAGTCACAGCACTCATTCAAACATCCACGCACAAAAACATCATCTGGAGTTATTTCAGACTAAATATGAGACAGTATTAAAGAAGTCCACTTCCAGAACAAACATTTTCAGATAATGTACTCACCCCTTCGTAATGCAAGATGTTCATGTCTTTCTTTCTTCAGTTGGAAAGAAATAATGTTTTTTGAGGAAAAAATTTCAGGGATGTTCTACATATAGTGGACTTCTATTGAAATTCCAAAATGTAGTTTAAATGCAGCTTCAAATAGCTCTGAACGATCCCAGACAAAGAAGGGTCTAGGGATCGTATCTAGCAAAATGATTTTACGATTTATATACATTTTAACCTCAAATGCTCATCTTGTCTAGCTCTGCGTGAACTCTGTGTATTCCAGTTCATGACAGTTAGGGTAGATTGGAAAAACTCCCATCTCATTTTCTCCTCCAACTTCAAAATCATCCTACATCACTGTTTTACCTTTGTTTGTAAAGGGTGTTTGACCCTCCTTGCGCATTTACTTTGTAAACACTGGGTCGGCACTTCTGCAGCAATGTAGGACGATTTTGAAGTTGGAGGAGAAAGTAAGACGGGAGTTTTTTAACATACCCTAACTGTATTGACCCGGAATGCACAGAGTTCACACAGAGCTAGACAAGATGACCATTTGAGGTTAAAAAGTATATAAATTGCAATTTTTTTTAGAAAATAACCAATCGTTTTACTAGGTAAGACCCTTGGCTGGGATCATTTAGAGCCGTTTGAACCTGCATTTACATTGCTTTTTGGAAATTCAACCTCAGAGGCACC
Source organism: Labeo calbasu (assembly GCA_019740295.1). Taxonomy (NCBI): domain Eukaryota; kingdom Metazoa; phylum Chordata; class Actinopteri; order Cypriniformes; family Cyprinidae; genus Labeo; species Labeo calbasu. Next base: position 8,368 of record JAHKKF010523976.1, on the reverse strand, counting down.
ACTGAAGTCCACTATATGGAGAAAAATCCTGAAATGTTTGCCTCACAAAACAATTTCTTCATGACTGAAGAAAGAAAAACATGAACATCTTGGATGACAAAGGGGTGAGTAAATTATGTGTACATTTTTGTTCTGGAAGTGAACTTATTTAATAATGCATGAATGCATTTAAAATATAATTTTTGAAATTAAAGGTTGAAGTATTGAGCATACTAAGCATAGTAAGCAAATGATAAAGAAAAACAGAAGTCTGATTATTTCCTGATTAGGAATAAATGCTAGATTGCAAAGCAAAAATCTTTCATTTAACATTTAACGATATTAGTATTAATATTGACCTTGATATTATAAAAAATTTACTAATTACTAATTTACCATTGGGTTGAAAAGTAAATAGTTAAACCACCTATGATCGTGTATATTGTTATTTATGATATATCTAAACCACATTTGATTCATATCTACTAAATAACTCTCCAGGTGGTTGTCTTACACTTTCAATGCTTACGTTCTGAACAAGTGACAACATCTATAACTAGCAAGACAGCGGCGAGCGTCAGGCTAAAGGGAACACACACCATACTGCGCGTTGATCCCGTGAGGGCATTAGCATGGTGGGAATGTAAAGAAGCCCCAAAAACCGAGGGAGCCGAGACCCGTCGGAAAAGCAATTACAAATACTCGACAAGACAAGTGTAGAAGCATTCAGGAGACGTCTGTGGCAAATCTGCAGCAGACCTTACATGCCTTTAAAGAGATGTTAGGACCAAAAGATTCACTCTGATCAAAGCCTCGCCACACAGGAGAACCCGGGACGCGGTGCCGAGGCAATTCTCAACAGCGCCGTTCCTTCAAAGAGACATGACTGTGAGCGGGGTTGTCGAGCCTTTGTGAGATAACAAAAGGGACCAACCTTTGGTGGGCTAAAAATATCCTTCAGCCCACAAAACAATTACACTGATGGACCAAGGTGCCACAACCCCCCAACCTCCCAGTTTCTCCTGCCTCGTGACGTGGGCGTCAGAAGAGCAGAAAGGAAGAAGTTCAAAACAAAAACAAGATCTCCTACAGACAGCTTTACTTCCTTTGAATGCTTTAAAAGCATAGTTCACCCAAAAATGAAAATTCTGTCATGTCATTCTAAACCTGTAAAACCTTCGTTCATCTTCAGAACACAAATGAAGATATTTTTGATGAAATCCAAGAGCTTTCTGACCTTGCATAGACAGCAACGCAACTGGTACGTTCAAGGCCCGGAAAGGACAGCGTTTCTTTTTGCTCGCAAAGAAAACAAAAATAACGACTTTACTCAAGCTTGATAACACTAGCATGAAATGACAGAGATGGACACAGACAGCTGCTTCAGAACATGTCAGCTTCTCAATACATGTGAATCTGGTGCATGCAATAAGCCGCGGCGAATTTAAATAATTACGAAATCCCTCGCAGACAGCAGTGCATTCATATGCAGAGAGGAAACATATGAATATATACAGTGTGTTTATTTGATGAAATGACTGACAGCGTTGTTTCCATGCAAGTCTGCGAGGTTTGATTACGCGCTGAGACCAGCCCACAGGACGGAAAGTGATGTGCCTTTATTAAAACGCCGCCGCAGTCGCTGAATGCATACAGATGCCATAATGTAATAGATAGCATCACGCGCCGAGTAACAGAGCGGCGAGAAAGAGCGAAAGGGAGGGAGAGTAAAAATAAAGTCTGCCGGCTCAGTTCATGTCGCCGCGCTGGAATTTGCATGTTATCAGAGGCAAAATATCTCAATCAAAATGTCACCCGCCGCCTGCAGTCCTCGGCTGGGCTTTGATGGCGCAGAGGCCAATTTCTGTAAAGTGGAGCTCAATGCAAGGACTCTCCAAGGGACAGAACAACTTCCATCTTAGAATTTGATATGGAGAAAGAAGGAAGTGGGAGAATTGCGCAGCTTCGCTCGGGTTTGACGCACACCGACCCACACAGTTGGTGAACAAATGTCAGAATCGAAAGATCAAACAGTGACTTAGCTTGTGCTTTCAATCTAGATTTATATTGTTTTTTTTTAATGAGAATTCAAGATGAAATGAATCTGGAATTGACTCGCCCACGAGGTTTTTAAAAACCTGACAGACATTACCTATAACATAGCAAGAGGATGAAATTCCCACATTCACACACCAGTCAGGATACTTAGCACCTTCTCCAGACTACCTCTGTCTCCCTCATTACCACAGAGTGTGAAAACGCCTGTATCTGTGATTAATTTTTAACGCTTAAACATTTCACTGGACCCAGATATTAAAGTAGCAGTTTAGGAAAAGCGCTAAGAACTTGCAACACTTTGCAGGTCTGTGTAACAGAATGATGAATTAGTCTAGCTGTGTCCATCTGTCTGTGTGAGTGGATTGGTGTAGCGCCCTCTGTTGAGACTCACCGGTACGACGCTCGACGTTCACAGTGAAACACACACGATGAGATCAAGTCCTGAATCAGCAAGACCAAATACCATCCTGTCCTTCCTCCTTAGGCTCTGTTCACTGGTATTTCCATCTCATCTCTGTGACCTTTACCTGTTAAGCTCTGGTATCAGAGTGTCCTCAAACACACACAGACACACACACACACACAAACACCCAACGGACTTACATAACCAGTCAAGTACACACAAAAAACTTCTAAAACATGCATATGCACAGGCAAGCCATCAGGTTTGTGGGACAAATTCATTATCATAATAAATGACTTTGATTTGACAGAGATGCTCAAATGTAATTTTTTTTCAAACCATATATATGAAAAGGCTTGAAAAGCTGTGCATGCATCTGGATACAATGAACATCTACTAATAAGAAGGCCTACATGAAATCAGCAGTTACAGAATTACTGCTGTTCACAGATTACTACATGATACCAGTTCTTTGCATTATTATTATTATCCAACAGAGATAGATAGATAGATAGATAGATAGATAGATAGATAGATAGATAGATAGATAG
>JAHKKF010523975.1:2758-19301 GCA_019740295.1 Labeo calbasu | reverse complement strand
ATGGACCTGGCACAAATAGTTCTGGAGATATTTTAGTCTGAACATGGTCACTCAGACAGTGATGCCAAAACGGGGTGAAAAACAAACTTTTTTTTTTTTTACAGATTTTTTGTAAATAAAAAAGTATGCACAGTAGAGATCTGAAATTTTGTATATGATCTATTGGGCATATTACCGATCACATAGATTTTTTTCAGACAAATCTGAGGGGGTCAGGTGGGGACCATTTGATGATTCCAGCTGGAATGACCCAAATACTTGAATTCACAAATTACAATACTGTTGACTTTTCCAATCAATGATTTAATAATTTGTTTTATTGACTAAATTGCTCCCTTGTTTTAGTCTTTCTTCAGTCTTAATGATTTCTCTCCATATAGTGGGCTTCTGTGGTGCCCCAAGTTTGAACTTCCAAAATGCAGTTTCAATGCAACTTCAAAGGGCTCTAAACGATCTCATCCTAGGAATAAGGGTCTTATTTAGCTAAACAATCTGTCATTTTCTAAAAAAACAAACAAACAAGAACAATATATATATATATTTTTTTTTTTAAACCTCAAATGCTTGTCTTGTCTAGCTCTGCCATGTGCATGCTCACTCTTTGTAAGCCAGGTCAATACAGTTAGGGTCGGTTTAGGTCCCAGTTTTTCAACATAACCTAACTTTATTGAACCGGAATGCACACGCTGCCCTCCACAAATATTGGCACTCTTGGTAAATATGAGCAAAGGCAGCTATGGAAATTAATCTGCATTGTTTATCCTTTTGATCTTTTATTTAAAAAATTCACAAAATTCTAATCTTTCATTGAAGTAAAAAAGATAAAAAGCGGGGGGAAAATCTCATTATGAAATAAATGTTTTTTTCTAGTTCATGTTGGCCACAATTATTGGCACCCAATTATTGCAAAGTCCTTTTCCCAAGGTAACAGCTCTGAATTTTCTCCTACAATCCCTGGTGAGTTTGGAGAACATCTAACAAGAGAATCTTTGCAATTCTCCAGCTTTAATCCTTGGAGAGTCTTTGGCCCCTTTCAAAGTCTCCTCCTCACCATCTATTGACGCTATAGATATATATTTCCACAGCTGCCTTTGCTCATATTTACCAAGCAATGGAGATAATTTCTTTATGACAGAAGAAAGAAGGACATGAACATCTTGGATGACAAGGAGGTGAGTACATTATCTGTAAATTTTTGTTCTGGAAGTGAACTACTCCTTTAATCTTTTCCCAGGTTCTTTAGTCGTAGAGAAAACTCCAGTGCGTCATCCCAGCGGTCCACAGCCATTTCCTTTTCAGCAAATGAACCCAGGCCCCAGACCTGACGGTCTTCAGGCAGGGTTCCCAAGCTCACAGTCCCAGCAGCAGCAGCAGCAGCAGCAACAGCGGCAGAGCACACTGGCCCAGCTGCAGATGCAGGTGGAGAAACTCTCCCAGCACACCAACCGCCACCAACCGCCTAATCAGTGGTCATGGTACCACAGCATGCGCTTACCAGGACCACCTCCACATAGACCCATGCAGGGTGGATCACCATCTCAGACGTTACCCAGCATGCCTCAACATGGGCGGCGATATGGTGCACGGAGCCCCCCACATATGCTTCAGCCCACTAACCTACCTCCACAGGTAAAGTCTGATTAAATATAGTAAGTTAGAATAATTTCTGAAGGATCATGTGACACTGAAAATTCAGCTTTGCAGTCACAGGAATAAATTACATTTTACAAGATATTCACAAAGAAAACAGTTCTTTTAAATCCTAATATTTCACAATATAACTGTTTTATTGTATTTTTGATTAAATAAAATGCAGTCAAATCCAAACCCTTGACTGGTAGTATACATGTTAATATTTTTCTTATTTATAAATGGAAGAACAACTGTTTAATTTTGAACTTGCTGTTTTTCTTTCTTTAAGACACTGAGGGGTCTCATTAACAATCCCACCTACCCTCCTAAACCGATGGAGGTGCTGCCAAGAAGCCGCTATCCGCATAGTGCTGCTTTCTCTGGTGGAGCTTCACTTCCTTCTCCACAGACGCTCAATCAGGTGAGTGTGCCAGACTTTGCATTATCAGCACTGGGTGAAAACTGCCTGCTTTACAGATTAACAAAAATTGTGTCTTTTACGCTGGTCCTTAAAAAGTTTTAAAATGTCTTAAATTCAGATTCGATGGGTCTTAAATATTTCTGGCTACAATATCTTTAGTCTGATGGACCTAATGACTATTTACAATCATTGGACAGACCAATTTTTTTTTCTTTTGCAGTGTAAATTATTTAATCTGAATGGTAACAGTCCTATAGAATTTATTGATCAATTTTAATAATTTGACTTGAAAGGTGATGCATACATTTATAAAGTTTAAAAAAAAATAGGCCTTTATAAAGGTACATAAAAATATGCAGATTTAAGTATGTAAAAGGTGGATAGATCACTGATGAAAATTCTACTTCAGAATAAATACTTTACACCATCAAAAATCTCAGTGATGTGGTACTTTTGTAGGGATATTGTGTGTGGAATATTGTCTGCTGATATAAAAATTTCACTGTATATCGTAATACTAAATATCATTTCTGACATCGATTAAATTTAGTTTTCTTTTTACATTAAACACAATAAATATTACATATATGTGTAGTATTTCCATCACAATGTTTGGTCTTAAATTTCATATAAGGTGGTATTAAAAAGGTCTTAAATAGTTTTAAATTTAACTTGTTCATATTTGTAGAAATCCTGTTTGTTTATGTCTCATTTGGTACTGTATTATGGGTAGTTTACATGACGTCACGCTCTAAAAGCAGTTACTAAAACTACATTAAACAAATTGTGACACATACAGTTTTTATCTATACAGTTATGCAGTTTTATCATATGATCTCATATGAATTGAGAAGCTGCATGGAAGATTTGGAATTGTTTAAGTATACAACATGGTTACAGCTTGTAGTAAAGCAAAGTCATTTATGTAAAAAAAAATGTAAAAAAAAATATGATTAAGAAAAAGCAATACATTTCAATATATTAAATATTTTGATGTTTCTTAATCTTATAATTACACATACAAGTGATGTTTGTTTGTCGAATGTATATTTGTGTATTAAGTTAACACAACACAAGACAGTTAAATTAAATTATTGCAGCTATTATAGAAAAATATATCAGACAAAATTATGATCCTGACAATTGTAACCTTTTTCTTATTAAAAATATAAAAATGACGTATTTTTACCTATAGGTTTGAAAGAAAAACGTAGAGATATTTGTTTATATACAGTATAGATGGCACTGGCCAATGAAAAACTATCAAAAAAGTTTGCACTGCACATAAATGCCCACTGCAGGTCATAAGCATGAAATGTTTGAAATGAAAAGATTTTATGATGTTTTTTTGCTACATTTATTTGATCCAAAATTGTGTTTGCACTTTTTAAGCAAAACATGCCGGTAACGTCGTATCTGAACAGAAGATGTGACCCCAGCACACTGCTGTCTGCACAAAGGCCCAGTTATCAACCCAGTCACCTCTCCACACCTACAGAGCGAACTGGTACGCTTCATCAGCAAAAACTAATGTCTGTTATTGGTTGACTTATCTAGCATTTGTTCTGTGTTATTAAATGCTTTGTGTTACACTACTGAATATTGTCTTGATTTTATTGGGCTTTTAGTACAAGGAAGACAAATGTCCGTCACATCATCAGAACCAAAGACCAGGTAAATATTCTTCTAATATTCTTGTTAATTTATGGTTTTGAGTTCTTTTAAGTCGTTATGTTCTTGTTGTCTTTTGCAGTTACTTTATCCAGAAATGCTGGATACAAAAAACAAGCTTTGCTTTTTATATATATTTTTGTTATACTTGAAATGTTTAAGATCGAAATATGAAAATGTCAGGTAAATTTGCACTGATGCAACAGAATAGCCAGCAATCGAAACGTAACCTATTTGGATGTCATTGGAAAATATACATACTGATTTGGGATTGATCTTGATCTTGTATTTAAGTATTAATTGATTAATTTATGTATTAACTAACATGAATGAATAATGAAAAATACATTTATTACGCTATTTATTAATCTTTGTAATATGTGACCCTGGACCACAAAACCAGTCTTAAGTCGCTGGGTTATATTTGTAGCAGTAGCCAAAAATACATTGTATGGGTCAAAATTATTGATTTTTCTTTTATGCCAAAAATCATTAGGAAATTGAGTAAAGATCATGTTCCGTGAGTATATTTTGTAAAATACCTACTGTAAATGTATCAAAACTTAATTTTTGATTAGTAATATGCATTAAGAACTTCATTTAGACAACTTTAAAGGTGATTTTCTCAGTATTTTGTTTTTTTCTGCACCCTCAGATTCCATATATTCAAATAGATGTATCTCAGCCAAATATTGTCCTATCCTAACAAACCATGCATCAATGGAAAGCTTTTTTTTCAGGTTTCAGGTGATGTTTAAATCTCAATTTCTAAAAATGGAGCCTTATAACTGGTTTTGTGGTCCAGGGTCACATATGTTAGTTAATGTTAGTTAATACAAATACAGTCATTCATTGTTTGTTCACTGTACATTAACTAATGTTAACAAACACAACTTATCATTTTAATAACGCGTTAGTAAATGCAGAAATTTACATTAACTAAGATTAATAAATGCTGTAGAAGTATTGTTCATTCTTAGTTCATGTTAACTACTGTAGTTAACTACAATCAATGTTAACTAATGAGCCCTTATTGTAAAGTGTTACCTATTATTTTATCATTTCAAGGATGTAAACCAGAGGTGTACAAAGTGTATCATAGTGTAGATAGTAGTTATTTCTTCAGCAGAAAAGCACTACTCTCTAAATAAGGAAATAAAAAAGAAAGATTGATTATGGCAGTAAGAAAGGCTCTTGCAGCAATGTTAACTAGATTTTTTTTTTTAACTCCAAGCTAATATAAGACATTTTTTAAAAAAATAAATATATTAAAACAAACCTAGATTTACATTACATTGTTTGCGTCTCCCCCCCCAAGTTCTGGCTCCTGGAAGCGTGTTGAAGCCCCCCAGAGTGGCCCATCAAACCCCTCCACCAAGAGGAGGCGCAGGTCGTCTCCAGGGCCAGTCATTGTCATCAAAGATGAACCAGAGGATGATGATGAAGTTCGTTTTGTAAGATTTTACGCATTCCACACCAGATTAGGGAAGGAATAGAACATCAGATTTATTCGGATTTGACATATTTACAACCAAATAGACCAAATTTTTAAATAACAGGAAATTGGAAATTGCAGGAAATTGTTTTAATAAATCTTTAGCAAATTCATGTACAGTATTTTGTCAGGTACACACAAATGACAGTTTTTCACAGTACTTTTTTTTTTCTTTACATTTTGTGTGCTACTGTAGGTAAACACCAGTGCTAAAGCCAGTCTTCCAGACAGCACAGGAGTTCAGTCTCAAACACCACAAGGTGAGCAGCAATCAGAGAAGACCCCAGAAGCAGATGAAGACCCCAATGAGGACTGGTGTGCAGTGTGCCAGAATGGAGGAGAACTGCTCTGCTGTGACAAATGTCCCAAAGTCTTCCATCTTAGTTGCCATATTCCCACTCTGACAGCCTCTCCAAGGTATCAGTTGATCCAACTGAAAATAATTAATTAGCTCTCCTGTTGCTTATATGCAACAGATGTGATTGTAGTTTTCTTTCATTAATTCTACCGTATTTATACTGTATATGTGTGTTGTGTTTGTTTATCTGTAGCGGTGAGTGGTATTGTACGTTCTGCCGTGACCTTAACTCTCCTGAAATGGAATATAACATCAATGGTAGCAGAGAATCAAACAATGTGAAGCAGGATCCGGATTCTGAGGCTTTCACTCCTGTGGATAAAAGAGTATGTACTGCCTTCAGTTAGTTCTGCTTTATTTTAGGTGTCACTTTAGAACTATAAAGTTTTAAAATTTGTTTTAAATTCTGAATATCTTTTAACATGGCAGCAATTATTTGTTGTGTTTATGCAGAAATGTGAGCGACTTCTGCTTCGTCTTTACTGCAATGAACTCAGCACAGATTTTCAGGAGCCTGTAACACCATCGGTAAGATCATCTATCTCGTCATCTATGTATCTATTAAATTAAGCCTATTTTAGGAAAAATGTGATAATATGGTAGTCTAGTATTTTTGCATTGTGACATTTATAATTAAGTATACTTAAGTAAATAATAAAGTAATGGAAAAATTGTAAAAGAAAAAAATACAAATAAAATAACAATTCATTACATTTTAAAATATTTATACATTGAGTGGAGTATTTATTGCTTTCATTTATGCTGATTTAAATAAAAACTGAATTGTTAAGTAAGTAAATCATTGTGTTTAGAAGGATGTTGAGATTTGCATGAAAATGTGCTTAATTGTCATAAATGACACATTTATTTGTTGGTTAATGTCATTTAGCAGAATATACTTTTTTAGGGTTTTCTTCAGATTTTGGGTTGACCCAGATATACGCACTAGGGTTTGGATCAGAGCTTTTTGTGTGTGTGTGTGTTTGTTTGTTTGTTTTTTTGTTTTTTCATTCAATGATTATGAACGTTTTCTGTTCTGTCCCCGGTTCACGCTTCAAATTTTCAGTCGATGCCAGAGTACAGTGAGATAATAAAGACACCAATGGACCTGTCGGTGATCAGAAGTAAACTGGAGGACAGTAATTACAAGAGCATTGAAGACTTTGTTTCAGACGTCAGGTTGATTTTCAAAAACTGTGCAACTTTCCACAAGGTATGCTGACTTGCACTGATTTATTTTTAAGAAATAAGGAATGATTCTTCAATAAGGGGAACTTTCTATCTCTTAAGATGGTTTTAGGAAAAAAGCATACAGAAAAATAGATTTAATAGATTCTAAATAGCTTTAAATGTTCATTTATTTATTTATATGTTTATTTATTTATTTTGGGTTTGTTATCAAACCTTTTTAAACTATCCCTTTATAATTAATCTATTTAAAAACTAAAATAAAATAAAAAATAAAATAAAATAATTCATTAATTAATTAAATATATATATTTTTTAAATATAGAATTATTGTCCACAAGACTGATATAACATTACCATTTCAGCAAGCAATGTAGCTATTGAATTTTTCAAAAAGAGTAGTCACTGTGAAACAAAGCTTTTCTCTCAACTATATCTTCAAAGGGTTCATTACTGAAAGCTTTTCGCTTTTCAAGTATACATATCTGCAATATGTCTATTATAACCATTCCAGTCTGTTATTTCATAGGCAAGACTCATATACAAGTTACAATATTTTGGGGGAAAAAAAAGGGGTGGGTTTTGGCCTTTTTAAACCAGATACGGACATCATCAGAGAAGTGAGTTAACCAAAACCCACTCGAAGATTGTGATAAATGTTTTACCATAGTTTAAAGGGTTCCCTGATAGCACACATACATCACAGAGACGTCTGTTGGACGTTTACATCTGGAAGACATATTTTTTTAGTGTTTGCTCATCTGCAATACGTCTATAGGACATTTCCTATCAGATGTCAAATAGACGTCTATTAGATGTCTTTTTAGATATTTATGATTTATAATGTATGTAAAATTGACGTCTGTCAGATGTTTGTACACAGCAGATGCTTTCTAGATCAAGTGATCTTTAAGAGACATCTTGCAGACGTACGTGTGCTATCTGGGTTAGTTCACCCAAAAATGAAAATTCTGTCAGTTTACTTATCCTCAAGTTGTTCCGAATCTCTATGGATTTCTTTCTTCTGTTAAACGCAAAATTGAACGGTGGTACAAGCGGTGGTGTAGCTGGAATGAGAGACACCACACACATGACATCTAATGTTGTGTATTCATGTTGTTTGTAGGAAGACACTGAGATGGCCAGTGTGGGTGCTAATCTGGAAAGTTACTTTGGGGAACAGCTAAAACTGTTGTATCCAGACCGGACATTTCCTGGTGTGAAAGAGGAGAGCATTGCTTCTGTGTGTCCAGATGATAAAAGTCCCTTATCAAAAACACCTCCACAAGACACTTCCCCTGCAGAGGAAATTGTGAAACCCTCTAGTGAAGATCTCCCTCAGGGGGAACCACACACTAAAGACACTGAGAAGAAGCCAGAGAACTTCAGCTCTCCTGTAGGATCCAGTCCTGTAGATCCTGAAACAGACAGTAAAGCAACTAAAGATCCAACTTCCTGAAAGAATCTTCCTTGTTCATCCTCTAATGCCTGGATGGTGACATGCACTTTCCTAGAGTGTGAAACCTCTGGTTCAATTGCAATAATTATACTGTACATTTTAATTGTTTTAAGCATTTGAAAAATAGGCAGTTTGACCACAAAAGATGTAATATAACAATGCAATGTGGAATATAGGCATAATAAATACCTATATAAATACATCTTAAAGATGCCTGTTTGAATTTTCATTCTGTTCATGTGCTGAAATGAAAGATGACATTACGTAGTTCACCTTTAAATTATAGTCCACTCGAAAATACTTTTTTTTTTTTCTTTTGTTGTTTATTTACAGTTGTCAACATTTGAAGTAAATCAAAACCTTTCATCTAAGCAGTCCTTAAACCAAAACAATACCCATTCTTGTCTGTTCTTGACAACTTTGAACTTTTTTGATCCACTTCAAATGTTGACTACTGTAGCAGTAAAGTACACTGTAAAAAAAACAAAAACAATTTGTTGAGTCGACTTAAAATAATTTGTTACCTTGCTGCCTTAATTTTAAGTCCAGTCAACTCAAATTTAGTCAACTTCAAACGTTAAGTTTTACTAAGTTAGTTGACTGAACAAAAAAAATTGGTTTGTTAAACTAAAAAGCTGGGCAAGTTACCCAGTTGCCTAAAAATTTAAGTTGAATCAACTTAAGTACTAACTAACATTTATAAGTTGACTGCTTTTTCTGAGTTGACTGAACTTAAAATTTTAAGGCCGCCAGCTAACAAATTATTTTAAGTTGACTCAACCAATTGTTTTTTTTACAGTGTGGACATTGTTGAGTCTTCACTACTCTTATCTACATGAGTACATGATGTTTGTCAGGTTTCAAACAGGACAAAAACAAACAAAAAACTAAGTAGCATTCCTCTGCAAAGATAACATGACTATTCATGTCCAGATTACAAAATGCAGAAAAATTTGTAAAGACTAATTAGGAAACTAATTTAAAACCATGATACTGCTAAAGCAGTTATTGTTCAAGGCATCAAAATATGTATAGCAACAGAAATGTAGGTAATGTGTAATGACCAATATATGCGTAGTCTAATATACAGACATGTTGTTATGATTGGCCCATACCTACATAAAAATACCACAAGTAATGTTTTAGTCTTGTCCACAAAACCATAATCAGACACATTAATTATCACTTTCCTTTTACTTTTGATAATTTGGCCAACAAGATTATTGCCATGAGCGGTAATCACAAAATGCCCATCATAGTCTAAATGGCTTGGCTAAAAGTTGAGATAGCTCAAAAGTTGTACTAAACGTTACAAAAACAAAAATGTTCCTGGTTGTTTCTAAAACCAATTTTGGAATTAAATTGCATGTTTTACAAGCAGTAATAACACTGAGTAGTGTTGGGAGAAACAGACCTTTTGGAAACTCTGAAACAATGGAATCAATTGCTTAGCTAAATGACTCATGGTTTTGTGCTCTAAACATCACACTCTTTTTTTTAATGCAAGCATATTTATTACATTTCATTCAATTTATTTAAATAAAACCAACATTACAACAGTGACCCAAGGTAAAAACCACACTTGTTCACGGGTTCAACAAATGAATACCTTATAGAATCAAAAAAAAAATCAGGATTTCAAAATGTTTGAAACATTTCTAGACTCCAGATTTTGGAGTCTCATGATCAGTGACATTTCAATATAAAAATATGGTTCACAATAGTAGCTCTTATTACAGGCCATATGCCCGAACTGCCTGCTTCGCCATGGCCTTCCGAACTGTGTGCTCCGCCACGGTCCCCCGCGCTCCCTGATCTGCCATGGGCCTCATGAACTGTCTGCCCCACCATGGCTCCCCGAGTTCTCTGACCTTGGGTTCCAGCCTCCAGGGCACCCACCGCCCCTCTCCAGTGGATATGTTACGGCACGGGATGTGCCTTCCGGGAGGGGGGAGTACTGTCAGGGTTTGGACTTTGTGTTTCATGGTTTCCCTCCAGCCTTACTTCCTGTTTTCCTTTTTTGGTCATTTTCCTGTTCTTGTTTAGTTTTTGTCAATTAGCCCTGCACCTGTTATTAATTATCTTGTGCATATTAGTTCCTTCCTGTTCAGTTGCCCTTCATCCGATCTACAAGTTACATACGTTTGTTTTGCCTGCTCCTGGATTTTGGTTTCATTTGTGTGTCTTTATGAAATTCTATTTTTTCATTTATCTTCACGTCTCCTGCGTCCCTCTTCCAACAACGTAACGTGACACTTACAGCCTTGGCCTCTTCGACCTCTTACACTTATTTGCCTTTCTACCCTTTCTACATCAGAATGCGCTCTGTCTATATATGCTTGAACCAAAGCAACGGAACTGAGAAAAACTAAATGAAGAAAAAAAAAAATGTAATGTAAAAAAAAATGTTCTATTTTGGTTATTCATGGTTACAGATTTTTAATGTTATTTTACATGTAAATTCATGTAAGACATGTAAATTCACAGGGAAAATCTGTCAAATGAATGGAAAAACTATTGTTAAATTACAGTATATTGATTATACAGCCTGCAGTTTTGATGTACTGTAATACTGTCTGCTTCTGACTGCATGGTAAACTCTAGATCATTAACATAGAAGTGTTCAAAACCAAGTTGTGGTCACAATGCACAAAAAACAATAAATAGGGATGTCACAGTATCACACTTCGAAAACAAGTATGATACTGGCACTTTCTTACACTTGCTAGTACTAATACCTGGATTTTCATTGCTGCCATTATTATTATTAATTTTTTTTCACAGAATAGAGAAACCAAAACAATATGAATCACATTAGTTAAAAAAAAATATATATATATATATAAAATACAGAAAACACATGCATTTTGTAAAAATAATGTAACCATAAACACATACAAATTGCTCTTTTTTAATGCTGATTTGTGACATGTAAGTGTGTAGAGTTAAATCAGTTTTGTGAGTTCAGTTAAAGATAACTTTATAGCTAATAATTTAAAATGATAATACACATAATCACACATAATCTGGTTTCACATCATGTGCCGAAAACCTCTGAAGCTTTTAGAAACGTTTACTGTAACTGAAGTATTAAAACTGGATCCCTCAGGTGTAAAAGGAGCCTGTGTGTATTTTTAATGCTGGAAAACTGGTTTTGTTTGTTTTCCTGGAATGGTCTTGGTTTAACTGGTTATGAAGGAAAATACTTCAGAGTTCAATCGCCAAGGAAAGTCATTATTCATAAATGAATAAAAACTTGTGCTGTTGCGTATTTCAATTTGTGATTCTAGTCTGCATATAACATAGGCTACTGCACTATAATTTATATAAGCACTATATAAGTTTAATTTCACTTTTGGTTGCCCTCACTACAAACAATCGAGTAACATGCATGCAGGTCATATCAGTGGTTGATTTTGAAGCTTAAATTACGTATTTGAATATCATTTCATGGTTCATAATGCTTAAAATAGGCTTATGTTAAAAAGGAAAATGTCCAAAGTATGGATAAAAGCAAGCTGTACTGTTCAGCTGTATGTATTATAAATTTTGTCTTCTTAATTTTAGGTCTAGGGTTAGAAGAGGTAACATCCGTGTTTAATAGATCAAAGTCACTGGTGTTGCTACATCACGTGATATACTACCTGTCCAGTTTTTCCTGAGGGAAAGAGCAGAAGGTTGTCATACGCACAAAAGCAACAAGCAATAAGCAATAAAAGCACAAAATGAAAGAACAAAGAAAAGAACGAGATGACAATTCAAAACTGTAACAGATAAGAAAGACACATAGAAAAAAAGGTAAATACACAAAACAGGAAAGTGAAGTCTGCTTCACGTTCATCCTGTCATCCTTTTAAACGCTCGCGGGAAACAGGATTGGCAGTGAAAGTAGTGACGTCATTCAATGTAACAACTGCCTTGTCCAAATACCCACACTTGCAGTCTTTACACTTGACCACTTGTCTACTTGGCGTATTTCCTGTACTTGGCCCAAGTGTTCAAGTGTGTGTAGAGCTTTTCATTACCGGATGGGACACACTTTGTACAACCCCAATTCAAGAAAAGTTGGGACAATCTGTGAAATGCCATAAAATCAAAAATATGTTATCTGTTCATTCTCTGTAACCTTTATTTAATTGACTAAAGTATAAAGAAAAAATTCCCAATGTTTTGAGTGGACTTGTTTTGTAAATACAACCAAATTTTGATTTTCATGGCTGCAACACACTCCAAAAAAAGTTGGAACAGAGGCAAAATAAAAGTGAAAAGTTTATAGAATATCCAAATTAAACTGATTTGAAACAGTTCATAGTAAGTAGGTGAAATGGAAATAGGGGAAGATGTCATGTTTGGGTATAAAAGAAGCATTTCAGTCTTTGCAAGCAAAGCTGGATCATGTCTCATCACTTTGTGCCAAATTTCATGTGTCAAACAAATCAAAAATCACATTTCTTAATAGAAAATCACAAAGAATTTAGGTCTTTCACCAAAAACCACACATAATATTGTGAAAAGCTTCAGGGAATCCAGAGAAATGTCAGTCTGTGTAGAGCAAGCAGGCAAGACACCTCAGGTGAATGTGCATGACCTTTGAGCCCTCAGATGGCATTGCATAAGAAACCATCATGCTGTGGTGTTAAATATAGTCACATGGGCTCAGGAGTACTTTGGAAAACTGCTGTCACTTAACACATTCTGCAGCTGCATCAATAAATGGAACTTGAAAATCTTTTACTCCAGCAGAAAACTATACATCAGTTCTATGCAGTGATGCCATGGGGTTCTCGGGGGCCAGAGCTCATTTCAGATCAAAAAGACGATGGAAATGTTTGCTGTGGTCAGACAAGTCCATGTTTAAGCTTGTTTCTGGGAAAAATAAACACTGAGTTCTCAGTATCAAAGATCAAAGGGACCATCCAGACTTTCATCAGCGACAGATGCAAATGCAAACGACTATCATGGTATGGGGCTGCAGCAGAGCAAACGGCATTGGTGACTGGAATATGTGCGAAGGTACTATTGAAATGGAGGCATGTATTGGAATTGTAGAGACACATATACTGCCATCGTGATAATGTCTTTCATGGGAAGTCCATAGTTATTAGATCAAGACAATACCAGGTCTCACTGCATGTGCTACAACAGTTGGTTTTGTAGACACAGACTGAATGTGTTAGACTGGCCTGACTGCAGTCCAGATCTGTCTCCTATGGAAAATGTATGACCAGTCGTGAAAAGGAGAATCAGACAACGACAATCACAGACTGCTGAGCATCTGTAGTTCCCTATCTGTCTAGGGGCCTAGGGGACTAGGGGTTGCTCTTGGGAGCCCAAACACCTCTGACAGTTTTGAGAAAAGGCCAGTGAAATTGGGTGTGCAAATTTGCATAGCTGGGCACGCCCCGGACATCCGGGTATAAGTAGGGCAGCGTGTGCTCTGCTCACTAGTTCTGTTCTTTCGGAGCCGAATGCAGCGTCTCTCCGTGAGAAGCTGCACCATTCACCTCTTCGTCGTTGGATCCATGGCGCAAGCAGCAGTCTCTCCCTTCTCAAACACAGATAAGTGTTGTGAGAGTTCCCCTGGGTGCTTCGACGGCTTGAAGAGCAATCTTCCTCCTACAAGAGTAATTTCTCTAAAAGAGCTGGCGCGGTTGGGATTGTGTGTTGGTAAACATGCCTTTCCCTCCATGTCCTTCTGGTTGCGGCTTACCTCCCCAAATGATCGACACGACCATTGTGTTCAGTGTTGAGATAGGCTCACGCTGATGCAGTGCTTGTTGTTGATTCATGTTTTGCTTGCGGAAACATGATCATGTACGCGCTTTGCTCATGAGCCGTGTGCTTTTACGTGAAGCCGCGGCTCACCTAGTCTGCTTCCCGTTCTGGTCCTTCTACTTCCGGGTACGAGGTTTCCACTGGGTGAAACCCCGCATGGATGTGTTGGGAACTTACCTGGTTCTCTGCATGTTGGCAAAGATATCCCGTGTTCTTGGGGCTTTCTTCTCCAAGCACGGCACCCTTTGCTCTATTCAGCCACGACATCCCCACTCCAGGTACGTTGGGTATAGTTCCTCTGAGACTGCTAGCAGAGTCCCAAGATGTTGGGTCCCAATCCCTCCCCTTAGCTTCTCAGAACTACCTGACTTGGCTATGCGACTCAAGCTCCTGTTCAAATATTAACCCTTGAACACACATTCCTTCGTGTGTCAGGGTTCAAGATTGGTTTGTGGCATTGGACCTGAAGGACGTGTACTGTCATGTCTTGATCCTTTCAAGACTCGGTCTTCGAGGTCGGGCTCATCAGTATAAGGTTCTCCCTGCGGCCCATCCCTGTCGCCCCCGCACCTTCACGAAGGTCATGGAGGCTGCCCTTGCCCCCTCAGGGAAGTGGACATATGCATTCTCAGTTATCTTGGTGACTGGCTGGTCCTAGCACACTCACGAGGTTCGGTTTCCACTCTCAGGGATGTGGTTCTCAATCACCTGGCTCGATTGGGACTTCAGGTCGTCTGGGAAAAGAGTAAACTCTCCTCAGTACAGAGTTTCTCTTTTCTTTGTGTGGACTCGGTCACTGTTCTTCACGTTTTGCCTAAGACTGTGCCTAGTCAGTGCTGTAGTGTGTGAGAGCACTCAGATTCAGTACAGCTGCCCCCCTTTATGTACCAGGACTCCTGGGGCATATGGCATCCTCAGCTGCGGTCACGCTGCTGGACCTGATGCATATGAAACCGCTGTAACACTAACTTCATACCGAGTCCCGAGATGGGCGTGGCGCCCAGGCACACGTCGTGTGTACATCACACTTTGTGTTGCAAACCTTCAGCACTTGGGGACACATTTGTTTCTGTGGGCAAGGGTGCCCCTAGGACAAGTGTCTAGACGCACTGTGTCACAACAGTTGCTTCCAAGTCAAGCTGGGGCGCCATGTGCAACGGGCATGCAGCCTCAGGGGTCTGGTTAGGCCCTTGGCTGCTTTGCCATTCAATTGCCTGGAGTTTTTGACAATGCTTTGGGCCCTGAAGAGGTTTCAGCCTTTGTTCAGGGTGAGCATGTGTTGGTCTGCACTGACAACACAGCGACTGTGGCGCACATCGACCACCAGGATGGTGTACGCTCCTTTCGCATGTCACAACTGACCCGCCATCTCCTGCTCTGGAGCCAGCACAGACTCAAGCTGATATGAATGCCCAGATCTCTGGAACTTCCTTCTATGGTCCCTGGATGCAACCAGGAAGTCCCCAGAAACCTTCCACCCGCAGTGGTAAGCACCTTATGCAGGACTGAGCCCCCTCCACTAGGCGGTGACATGTCCTGGAAATGGCGCAGGCGTTCTTCCTAAGGGTAGAACCCACGGAGAACCCACCTTTCTGCTTCTACACCAAGGTCCATGTACAGCCACCATGACTTGGCATAAGGGAGATCGGTGGGACACGATTTGTTATCAGATTCCTTAGAGGTGCCTGGAAGTTGAACCCTCCCTGGTTGCACCACATCCCCTCTTGATCTGTCTGTGGTCCTTCTGGCCTACAGTAAGATCCATTGAGTCCCTTCAGATTTTACAACCTGTGCATGGAACCAGTATCTGCTAGAGTCTTGAACGCAAGCTCTTCGACTCAGCACTCTGGTTTGGTGTAGAGCTTGCTTAAGCGCTTCCCCTCACGGTGATTACACTTCTCTAGTTTCAGTAGGTTTCCTGACGTGAACCCTGAACATCTTCTCCATCACTTGGCACTTCTGGATGTAGCTGAGTTCAGCGGAGGAACTCGCTACTAGAATCCAACACAAGGTAAGGTTACTTTTGCTAACTCTTGGTTGGATTTGTGCCCCATATGTAGTGGCTCCTCATGTGGCCCCATGTGTGTAGTTTCCACCTATAACTCTCTGTGGTGCGGTGTTTCCACTGAAACATGCCTGTCTCTAGGTTCTGAGTTTTGGTAGTCTCCCCTAAGGTGGGGCCCACCTCAGGTCCCTTCACTAATGATATTCACTTTATACTCCCCCTCTGGGCAGGTTGTGATCTCCGTAGTGCCTTTTTCCTACGGGAGACAGTCACTTTCCCAATGTTCTCAAGACACTCAGCCGCTCCACTGAGGAAAGGCCCAGCTGCAGCACACTGCTGTTACAGGTCAGTTCTTGGAAGCTGGAAGGTCACAAAGAGGTGAGCTGCAATTATGTTAACACTTTGGCTTGTTACTATCTGCGCCCGAGCACTCGTGACGCGGTCCGAGTTGTGGCGTGCTTATATAGGGACCCCTAGTGTCCTACACTCGACAACGTGGAGTGTACGACAGATAGAGAACGTCTCGGTTACGTGTGGTA